>JBAMJV010000858.1:55000-152277 GCA_037951105.1 Echinarachnius parma | reverse complement strand
CATTCTTCTCAATATTTGACAATTTTATTAGTTACTCTCCTTTTATCAATTTCAATTAAATTCAATTTGAGGTATTTTATTCAATCATTGTACCGAGAAGGCTAAATTGCAACTGAATTTACAGAGTATAAAACATTAAAAATATCATACAAAATTAAAAAGAATCATACAAAATATCATACAAATACTTATGAAGACAAATGCAAGGAACTGTTAGACATACCTTCAAACATGTACAGTGTATGGTAAAATAAAATATTGCGTACACAAAATATACAAAGAATTGAGAGTATAAATATTATCAACTTTCGTGTACATCAATTATTAAAAAATACATAATCAGAATGTGGCATTGTAGCCTAGTGGTTAGAGCATCCATCTCATGCACAGGAGGTCTTGGGTTCAATCGCCAGCTGGGTCATACCAGTATGGGCGTCAACAGGCGGGGGATGGGGGGACATGCCCCCCCCCCCCCTCCCACACATTTGAAGTGGAGGGCATTGTCCCCCCCACTTTTCATATATGTATGTTGATTCCATAGCTTGCACATCATAGCAGCGAAAAAATTAATATTTTTATTTCGGGGGCTCCTTTTCAGGGGCTACTTTTATCATCTCGGGGGCTACAAATTTCCAGGCTCTTTTTCGAATTTCAGGGGCTACTATTAAGCTCTAATGCTGTAAGTGATCATCTTATAAGTATTTGATCACGATCCAAACAGAAAAAAAAAGAAAAAAAATCCCCCAAATCCCCCCCCCCCCTCCCCCCCCCCCTCCCCCCCCCCCCCCCCCCCCCCCCCCCCCCCCCCCCCCCCCCCCCCCCCCCCCCCACAAAAAAAAAAAAAAACTTTTTTTTCTTTCGGGGCTCTTTTGGGCATTTCAGGGGTGAATTCGCCCGCCGCCCCGTGTATTTTTTTTCACTGCATCATAGCATGTCAAATTTCTGTCTCGGTTATGCACCAAATCGCACAATTTCAGGCCCCCAAAAATGCAAAAGCGCCATAATTAAGTGGGAGGGGACACCCCCTCCCACACCCTACTGCGATTGGTCGCTCCACTCCCTCACAATGTGTGTCCCCCCCCCCCCCCCCCAACTATTGAGAAGATATTGACGCCCTTGCATTCCAGCCTACTGCCTTCTTCTCTAGCCAGGTAATCAGCAGAAGTTGAATGTATGGAGCTAGCAGATCGGAGAGGACTAGTCCCCTTCTCCAAAGCTTTCACTCCTACAGTCAAACCTGCTCTTTATAGCTATAAAGAACCACCTGCTTAGAAAGACCACTAAAATTAAACCCATTACCTACAGGGGATTTGTATTTTCTCAATGGGAATTGCAAAATCTAGTGAGGAACAGGTTTGAATAATAGCCCCTGAAAATATATCCTTTTTTTCCTGACTCTAGTACTAGGTAGAATCACTCTCAGAGTCCCTTGTCAAGCTCATGGGCATTCGCCGATCGGCAATGATGCGATGCCATGTTTTGGCGCGAACGAGTGATCGAGTACTGCAGGAAGGCAGTAAATTGTAAGCATTCCTTCCGAGCGTTCCGCCCAGCTTCTGGAGCGGGCTGATAATCCAACGCGTCCAGCGGCATCAGCGGCGATGGCGCACAAGATTAGAGCCCCGGTCGGCCCCCGGGAGAAAAAAGGGAGGACGCTAGTCCAGGCATTAGATAGGGGAAGTTGATATGTGTATAGCGGGGGGGGGGGGGGGGGGGAGGGGTGTACGGTAACAGAATGTTGTGATCCAAGGAGGAGAGAGGAAGGAAAATCTTTATTGACGATGATTTTCAGGAATTTGTTAGTCAATCATGTGTAATCCTTCAAGGACCGAGGCTACTTGACTGCCACCCCACAGCTATTTGGAAAAACTTTACATTCTGCCCAAGCTTCCATGCTATGAACATTTCTGTATACTGGATATCAACGGTTGAGAAAGAGAAGCTAAGTTATTTTGTGTACTTCAGAGATATTAATGTGTAAAGTTCGGGAGCTTTGTCGAACCTAATGTAGCTGTTTTTTTTTAAATTTTGATCAATATTCCCCAAATTAGGAATAATAATCAGCTGAATATTGAATTGGCATCTCATAATCTACAAGATGGCATGCAGAACTCAATTTAGCCAAAAATACACAATATGTTATTTTAATGATTGCATTTTTTCCCTTTTAATTTTTGTTTACATTTTAATTGATTAATTTGTTAATTTAATGAACTACATTTGGTAAACCAATATCCCTATAGTTAGTTGTAACATATAAATTCAACATTGACAATATGACATTTCCGCAGAGAATTAAACCTTGAAAATAACCATAATTAACCTTTTTCACCGTGGCAACAAGCTATTTGGTGTCTGTTAAACTGTCGTCATGAAGTCAAGAAAAGTTTGCTGTCTTGATTATTTTCCAGTGATATTTGGGAAAGGCCAGGTTCAAGATGTGAAAAAAATAGTTTTCTATAAAATGATTAAATAAAAATTAAACCAAAAGTTAATGATTAGCGCTAATCTGAGAAAAAACATTAATCAGACATGTATAAAAAAAGGGTATAATATGTGTACTGGTATCGTCTGCTATATTTAGACACTAGACAGAATAAACATACCACGTTGAATTGTTTATGGCTTTATATTATGTATTAAAATGAACTTGGTCTTTGCCCACTTGAAGAGCTGATAAGAGGTGGCCGATCGAACTGTGTAGTAACGTGGCACCAAGACTTTGTTGTTAGAGTCGTAATTACGTGCATCTTCAACTATTTGGACACTCGTTGACTACATGTATCTGAAAAAACAATATCCCTTTTTGTTTTTGTGTCTGTGGCTAAGCATTCTGCGATAATAATAATGAACTTGGTGTTTCCCAACTCACTCAGAGTTGATAAGAGGTTCAGTGGTGCAGCTCTGGGAAGGGGGGGGGGGCAAGGGGCACTTGCCCCTCTCCGCTATTGAAACTCTTCCCCCCCCCCCCTCCCCCTTTCATTGCCCCCTGTTTAAAAAAATATACAGAAATAGATTTTTATGTCAGTTTGTCCCTCTCATGTGAAGCACCCCCACCCCTGCTTCCCAAGTGGGATGACCCTGGCTATGCCACCGTATAGTTGTCGAATGAACGTGTGGCACCGTGAATCCGATCGTTTGAGTCGACCCGACAACTTGATCTGTCTCCCTGTGGAAGAGCCATCCATACCCCAAATATTGACAGGCAATAAAAAGATCAATTTTCCCTCTTAGCGGCAGTTCACACAACCTATTTAGCACGTTTGCAACCATGATCGCACAAGAGTTGGGCTTGATGTTTGAAGTACTACATTAACAACAGACGCTAAGAAGTAGTCACACAAACATATTTAACACGTTTGTTATCATGATGCACAAGAGCTAGATTTGATGTTTTGAAGTACTATTAAGTTACATCAGTTACATCAGCTGTTGCTATGATGGGTAAACCTAAGACAAGCTTTAGGTTGCCAGGGATAATTGTTTAAAAAAAAATAGAATATGCATTAAATTCTAACATGATGACAGACCGGTCTATTTGATGTCGTAAAGGTGTGATATATTTGTCAGTGTGTGAAGGGGGTTTCAATGTCTCTTTCCATCCGACCCATGTGAGGGTATGTTGCCTCAGCAGACTGGTCTATTTCAACTCATATGAATGTGATTTATTTTCAGGGTGTGAAAGGGTTTTCAATATCTCTTTCCATCCGACCCATGTGCCGGTATGTCGCCTCGGGGGTAGAGAATCAGCTGTAAATGCGGAAACCCGCCTTCCTTTGAAGCAAGTGGAAGGATCACTTACGAGGCATATTAATACAAACACTGACGGCACTAGTTTTGTAGATTGAGGCATATATTTGCACTACATGGATTGTGTTGTGTAATAACTCCATGATGAAACTCGTAATGTCATCGTTTTGCCACGTTCATCTGAAGTTGAAAAGATGCACAAATAAAACCAAATTTCTGTTCAAATTTACTTGAAAGAATCTAGCGAGACAAACCAAACTGCCTAGAAAAATATTTGATAAAACACTTGAGTTGAAAGCACAGTATGCAAATAGACTTTTTACAGATTGTATTATTCCCATCACGAAATAATACGAGACTTTGAATCCACTTCTTGGCTTAATGATTTCTCTCCGAGTAAAGTTCACTGGCATAGGGACAATGTAGTCAGTTAAAGGGGAATATCTACCGCAGAAATTTGATGATATTTTATGTTAAATTGATATGGAATAAGGTGAATCAGAGGAACCATGAGCAAAAATCTGCGCAACAAAAGATAGAGCAATGTCAGAAAAGTAATGACGGGTTTAAATTTGTAAAGAATATAGTTTGTATCGTTCGTTAATTACTATTGATAGTCACGTCATTTGCAAGCTGCTGCCATTGTGATATGTACATGAACATTGTACAATAAATTAAATTTGATTAATTCCTACGTTAGACACTTCACCTGTTTGTGGCTTGTCTCAAAAGTACTTGGGCTGGCGTCTTTGGAGAATACATATTGAGCTCTAATTTGAATTGTCTGAAATGGGTTAATTTGGCATTTTCTTGCCCAATTCAGAAAATCTCATGACACAGAGCAGAGAGCAATGTTCTATCATCCCTCCGTTTTAGGTATAGGGTGATACTTTTCTTTCATCTTCCTAGGGTGCATCCCTCCCTTTAATACCCTCCTCCTATTTCCCCTCCTTATGCTACCCTTCATCCCCCCTAACCCTTCATCCATCTGTTCCTCTGCTGTCCAGAATTTCTCCTTTCCCATCCTTTTTGACAGTTTCATCACAAATCAGAACAAGAATCCTCTGTGGAATCCACAGAAAAAACAATGCTATATTGACCATCAGGGTAGGAAGTGAAGTGGTCTTTCATCGCCCCTCCCTTTTAGCTTTCTCATTCTAGGTTTTTTAAAACTGAATCAAGGGAAATTGCTCCTGATTGTGCCAAGATATAATGGTGAATGGTAGGGCCAAGATGGTGGGAGGGGGAAAGTTGCCCCTATTCTGGGATTCTCTCCCCCCCCCCCCTCCCTTTCTAACCCTAGCTGCCCCCTTTAGGTAGAACAAATCAATCTGTATCATTATTTTATTCCAAGATTTCCCCTCCCCCTGGTAAAATAATAATAAATCTGTAATTATAAATATATATTTATATTTGTATAATATTGGTCAACAATGCCTTCTCCCCGCCCCCCCCCCCCCCCCCGCCCATTTACTTTAACCATGGCTACACTGCTTTGTTTACACCGAGCATGGTGGCTTAGCGGTTAGGTGTCCGCCTCATGCACGGGAGGTCCCGGGTTTGAACCCAGACCGGGTCATACCAAAGACTTTAAAAATGGTACCTTCTGCCATCTAGCCAGGCGCTCGGCATTTATAGAATGGAGAAGGGAAAGTTAATCACACGAGTTACCAGAGCACTGGCCCCCTTCTGTAGCTATCGCTACATTTAGTAGACGTATGGCCTAGGGCTAATGAAACGGAGATAGGCGCCGCCTTATATGCCAACATTGGCACGGGAAAGACTTAAACTTTAACTAACTAACACTGCTTTGTTTGGTCATTTTTTAGCAAGGTAATACAATATCCTGGTCCTCTGTTTATAAACAGGGATGTTGCAATCTGCCCTTCCTTCCCATTGCTGTCCAGTGTATCTGGTCAACTCCCCAGCCCCCATCAACCCCCAGCACCCATCTCTCCATCTCTTCTGCTTTGTCATTCATTTTATAACATTATTAGTAGCAATGAAAAAAATATTATATGCAAAAACATAAAAGTATTATGTTCTTCTTAGACCACTAAGTGAGATCTCAAGAAAAACTTAATGGTCACACTTAAATGCATCCTCTTTTTGTGATATTTAATCATAGGACTATTTCATTAAGCAGGATTCAATATGGAGGTTTATTGATAGACTGCAATTAGCACAACAGGTTAAAATGAGATTGCAAAATTTGTGAAAATTCTTGAAACATTTTGTAGGAATACTTGTGATTTCATTGCTTGTGAATCATTCCCCATCTTAGATGGGAAGTGTGATATAGATCTAATCACCATTTAAGTCAGTTTTTTAAGTCTATAGGAAAAGAAGATCTGTCTTCACCCCCCTCCCAGGGGCACACAAGTACCCCTCTCCCATAAAACCCCTTTTTCAGACCCCCATACCTTGAGGGGGGGGGGGGGGGGAGACCCATACCCCTTCTCCAGACACCCCTTTCCAAACTTCATGTACAGTCAAACCTGTGTATAGTGACCACTGTAGTTACCTCTACATAACATTGCATTATCTGAAGGGGAACACTTTTGGTGGTCATTATGGGCAGGTTGGCTGTTACAGACAGGTGTCCACTCAGACAGGTTTGACTTTACATGCACTCCTCACTAACTGGCCACTAGAGGACTGTGCATCGGTGCATCAGTCAAACTTGAAGGGTAACTGCCGGGTCTGGAGCCTGGAGGAAAGGGGGGAAACACCCTTCCCTTCCCAACAACCAAACCCCCTTTCCTCTCAAGGGTTGCAACAATCACTAACCATTCAAATCATGAATCAGAGCAGGACAACTAGGGTAGTCTCAAATATGTCACCGTTGGTCCATTCAGAACTGGACCTGATATAAAGAATAGACCTTCTTTCTTCCCTTCATCTTACTGTCCCCTTCTTACTTGTTTGTTTAGTCATTATATACTATCTGTTCCCATGCTCTTTGAGCACCTTATTAGGTCAATATTGCGCAATATAAATATTCAATATTCAATAGCTAGACAATACTATTACTAGCTTTGGTCTATGGATGGGTTGAATAGATAACAATTGTACCTCTCATCATCAAATTGCCTCTTCTAGATTTAAAGCAAATATAGTTACATGGTTTGATACTTCTAGCATTGCCTATGGGTCATGCTTGTCATTATTTTTTGTAATTGAAGAGGTTTTGAGTTTGGTATAGACCATTGATACATTGTGAATGAAGACAGACCCAAATTTAGGTCACTGATGAGCCAATCTCTCAGCCCGTTTTAGCTGAGTTAATTATGTTTTTGAGTTATTATGAATATGCCTTATTGTTTTATTTGTGACAGATTCGTTGGTGATTCGCAAGGCAACAGAAACAGACAGTGCGGAGTATTCCTGTATCGCATCCAACACAGTGGGCTACACCAAAGAAGATGTCTCTATCAAAGTGTCGGCAAAACGTAAGAAGCAAATTATCATGCAATGATTGTTATTTCATTTGTCAGATGATGATGATGATGATGATGATGATGATGATGATGATGATGATGATGATGATGATGATGATGATGATGATGATGATGATGATGATGATGATGATGATGATGATGATGATGATGATGATGATGATGATGATGATGATGATGATGATGATGATGATGATGATGATGATGATGATGATGATGATGATGATGATGATGATGATGATGATGATGATGATGATGATGATGATGATGATGATGATGATGATGATGATGATGATGATATCAGTTTGTGTATATTAAGAGCTCTTCACATGAGTATCCTAGCACTTTACAAGAAAGAAAAAACAACATTGGGGCAAAGAGTTATAAAAATACATAAGGTGTGCTACCCCTAATTATTCGCAATCCCCCCTCATCATCAGTTGACCACTGTATGCCTCTGACGATGCTACTTATCAGTCTTGTCTCAGAGTAGTTGTGACAGTTTGTGTTTGTAGATTACCAAAATAGAAACAGGAATCACATGCCACATGGTTCCTTTTATCGACGTGGTCATTATTTGATATGCGAGTGTCTTGAACTTGTGTCCCTTTCTCCGTTTCCCTATGATGACATGTCAAATGAATCTGCTCCCTTTCCATACAGCAAACGGCTTAGATATCACTGGTAAGCGCAATGTTTGTGTAAGCTAGATCATGACATCATCGATCAAACTTTGAATCGAGATGATGGAAGCCCTCCCAGAGGATAGCTTTCTGCAATAGATTAGCAGTGTTGCATGAGACTGCGTTTTTTGGTCTAGAATTAACGCTAGCAGAGATTTTTCGCAAATTGACTTTAATGCCACTAGCGCACAGTGTGTCGGGAGTGACGCCCATGACTGTTCCAATCTGTAACCTTGAGTGTTTTCAGTCACAAAGTGGAAGCGTTCTACTTTCCTGTGTGTTTAACCCGTTGCCTACAAGGAAAATTGTGTACCGTATACTGGGTCTATGGCTCGACGTTGCAATATCCTGCTGGCAATGGGTTAATGCGCATGCAAGCTGGCAAGAAAAAGAAAACAAACCATACCTATAACGTAGTGTCAGTTCAGTGGATAATTTGATTGTAACTTCTGCTCCGCTGGAGAGTTACAAAGTAGATTAGTATTGTTTGAGGTTTTTAAATCACTTGGGCAATCTTTAATTTGATAGATTAGGCCGCGAGTATACTTTGCACCTTTTTTTATCACCATTAATGATGTGCGTAGTGATTTGAACTTCATAGTCTAGCTTCACTTGCTTGGTTGTTACTAACATTGTTATGTACAACTACATGTATCAAAGGGAAACCAGCACATGTGGAAATTAGATAATGATATGCTCTTTCTCTTTTTGGTTTAAATTGAAAATCTATATAAACCATTTAAAACATAAGGACTTGATCTTGATGCAGTTCCATAAAGCAGGCGTCACACTTAGCCGATTTGACATCCCGATGGACACACGAACATGGAATTTTGAATTTCGCGCGAAGATGGTCCCGAACTTGGTCATCAGCCAATCAACAGCCGAAGCAAGTACGATGCCTACAGAAGGTCACACGATGACATCCGAACAACACACGAAGGCAACACGAATATGTGCATTTATATAACAAAGGAAACAAGAAGCTGCCCGAATGTCTTAGGAAGGCAACACGACTACGTGAGGCCCTCGCAATGCCGTCGTGTAGCCATCGTATGACATCGAGATGGGACCACGATGTCGGCGAAGAAAGCCGATCTGCGTAGTTCAAGCGTTGTCCATGTGTCCATATGCAATACTCCAAGATTCCATCTGTCATTTAATTATTTAATTTATGATATGCATATATCCTCATTTAATTTCAATTTTAAGCTAGCAATGATGAAACACAATTTAGTCTTTCCTCATCGACTTACTGATATTCATTAATTAAATATAATATCAAACAAAGTGTACATTCATACAGTTATAAAGTATATGTATATATCTTTTAAAATATAATGCAAGAAATAATCATAAATGATTGAGAAGGAAGAATAATAGGCGTAGCTTAATAAGCATTGTTCCTCCCTTTAATCCTCCAAATGAAAAAAGGCACTGGTCGAAAAATATATATATAAATTAGCAGCACAAAAGTGCGGTCAGAACATTACGGCATATAAAAAGATCCAATAAACTTTGACAAAACAGAATCCCAGTTACGGTCAACTCTTTATCATCTAACCATGCTAACTATTAAATGATTTACATGAATAGCATTTTTGACAAAATATTATTTAAATCTATGATGGCTTACAAGGATATTATCATTATTAAATGTATAAAATGGGGAGAAGAATCTTTGCATTATGATTAGTCACTTAATGTGTACAAGTTATTACTGATGATGCATTTTCCTGATGCATGGCTCACTTTGGTTTGATTTTTGCATTTTTGCGCTCATTTTATCAAACAAATGCTGCACAGGCATATTACATGGATCGGTTAGAATTGTCTGCACGCTTTTAACTTTTAAAATGGTCTAAGACCCACTCGCTGCGCTCGTGAGTTTTACTATTCCAAAGTTAAACTAAAGCATGTGCATCATTTGTATAATATGACATGATGACATTGAGAACAATTATTGTCATTATAAAGTAGGTCCAAAGTGGCATGTTTTGTTTATTTCATTGTAATTAAAGGATATCAAATCCCACTATTCATTTTCTATTTTGTATTATATTCAAAACAAGTTAATTTCTTAAACAAATAGATCCAACAAGAAAATGTGATATCAAAAAAGGAAACAATACCAGTATCTTCAGTTGAAATCGAGTAATTGATTAAGATTTATTTTATATTCAATTCATAACATAAACTAAATTAATCGTGTTCAATAACAAATATGCAAGGTATCTTCAATTAAATAGAGTAATATATTAATAAGTTTTATTGTATATTATATTCTTAAATGAATTAAATTTATCGTATTCAATATCAAATAAATGTAATAATTAAATGTAATATTAAAATTACATTAATTGAGTAATTGATGGACAGATGGAATCGAGTATTGAATATTATGTAATTGGGTCTGACACATGGAAAACGCTTGAGCTACTCAGATCGGCTGTCTTCGCCGACACCGTGGTCCCATCTTGATGTCATCGTACTACAATACGATGGCTACACGACGGCATTGCGAGGGCCTCACGTAGTCGTGTTGCCTTCCTAAGACATTTGGGCAGCTTCTTGTTTCCTTCGTATTGTCTTCGTGAGGCGAAAAGTGCCCGATGGCACCGATGATCACACGAAGATGACACGATGTGATAAGATGCCCTCACGATGGCATTACGAAGGGCAAAATGGACACACGAATGAAACACGAAAATGAACCTTCGCAAGGTGTTCGGGCCAATCTTTGGCATGCCAAAGATTTTGGAACCACTCACGAAGTTGCTGCCGGAGCCTGAAAAATCCACCGGCGGTCATACGATCGCTTAAGATGCCCTCACGAATGGCCCGATACGTTTACGATCAGAGCCGATTTGGAAAATTTCCTTGATCGTGTGTCCATCGGGGGTAAAATCGGCTAAGTGTGACGCCACCTTAAAACTCACAGCATTGTCCATTAATTTTGTGTAATATTTGGTGCTTAATTAATAGTTCATGTAATGCTTAAAAAGAATCGTTTGATGGTCCACTTTGGCACTTTAAGTATACAGAACTCAATAAAGCAGCGTAAATTGGTACAAATTATCCTTTCTCACGCCGACTGCTTACTTTATAATGCAGCACATTATTTATAAATTAACCTTAATTGTGACTTATTATGTAGATAATTTTCAGTTTGTGGGTTTTCCTTTTGTTGTAGTAATTAGAACAAGTTTTTCTCCTGCGATGGGCTTTTATACTAATCTTTGTGCCCCTTTTTAGCATTAATTTGCAATATTTGATGATATTATATTTGTGCACTTTCTCTGATACATTTGAAGTAGTCACCTCAACCATAGTCATCAATAGGCAATTTACACACTTGTCATACTTATTTCATATTATAAAGGACAATACAGAATTGTATTTGAGTACAAGAAATTAACTAGAACATTTCATTTTGCGTTCATTGAAGTGTAATATTGATGAGGGCATGGTTAGTGTACAAAATATACAATAGCATGTATGTTGATAATGTCCACAATTTAGCAATAATGTATATCAAATCAAATCAAATCAAATCAAAGTAAGCATAAAATAATGATGATAAAAATGGTTTTACAATGAACATTATATATGTAACAAATATATTACTAAATGTATATTTCTTGTATTTCATAAATACAGTTAAACCTGTCTTAGTGGCCACCTGTCTATAGCAGTCAACCTTCCTATAAAGTGATCCGCTGCAGAGAAAAAACAATGTTATGGAACCTGTCTAATTGAGGTCACCTGTCTATAGTGGCCACTTGTTTTGCTTGCCTTGGGTAGTCACTATACACAGGTTTGACTGTATACATAAATACAAAATATGCAGATCATTACTCAATGTTTATTTCTTGTATTTCATAAATAAACATTAATAAAAAGAAAATATGCAGATCATAACTCAATATTGAATTCTCTGTATTTTATTACAGCTAAGAAGAAGGATATCGGGTGTGAGGATGGAACAATTGAGGGACTCCACCATATGCAGAGCGTGGCTGCTTGCAGCGGCGCTTGGAAGGGACATGTGCGCAAAGGAAAGGAGCTCTGCGCCCACGGTTGGCGCGTGTGTAGTCACGAGGACGTCGACACGCTCAAGCATATCTCGTGGCTAGATGCAACGAGCATGAACGGTTGCTACGCATACAATGCGGCCAATAACGATGGCACTTGCACAAGGTATTAGCAAAGAAATTTACTTGTTTTTTAACTTTTTGTTGATAATATTGTAGCCCATTGTCTTAAGTATTTACACATGTGTAAATTATTATATGGGACACAATCTCATTATAATTTAGTTAAAAACATTGATTTCTTGTGAAGATTTTGTATACTTCACTTTTCCTATGTATTTGTATGACTAGTATTGAACAGGCTTTCAAAAGATGATTGTTATGTTGAAGCATGCTAAATAACGATTCAATGAAAATAAGCAGAGTACATAACTTAAGACTATCATGAGCATTGAAATGGGTTTCCGGGATGAACAACCAGCACAAGGGCCTTCTAGCTCAGTTGGTAGAGAACTGGTATAGCAATCTGGAGGTCTTGGGTCTAAAACATGCAGAAAAACCTATTTTCTTTGCTCATTTTCATTTATATTAGATCTTTCTAGTCAGTTTCCCTATGTTTGAAATAACAAATGAGAATTGATACGTAACATTCTTCTTCACGTACAGTTGCACGGGGGAGCCAGGCCATGACACCCTGGGAGGGGTGGGGCGCCACTGCTCCAAGAGGAAGCAGCGCCACGACTCGTGTATGGGGGAGGGGCGCATCGACGTGTTCCCCTCCCACAGGGAGTACATGTATAACCAAGCCGACCGGTGCTCCTTCCAGGAGGGACTGCTGTCCGGAGTGCTCTGCTGCAGGATCCCAGACAAGGACTACAACAGGAAAGGAGGCAAGAATTGTAAGTTTTGTCTCTGGTTAAGGGGGGAGGGCTACCCCGTATCCCAGGCAACAGCTGCATCATGAAATGAGTGTTTGTCATAGTCATATGTATAGCATGATTCAATCCTAAAAGAGTTGTTCAGATAAAAAAATAAGTATATAAGTTAATGTTTTAGCGACATATACAAGTTTTACCATACAAAGCTTAGCATGAAGGAATTTACAAAAAAAGGTAATATTAGTAAATGTCAATGTCAATTCTCACTTTCTCACAGTTGAAGTGAATTGAAAGATGATGCAGTTGGATACCTTAAAGGCAGAAGAGATGCTTTCCTATTGCACCTATCATATTAAAGAGATTGGATATCATTCAGTAGATATATACGTACACATGATATCTGAAGTGCTTCCTGCAGTCTAGTCTCCATTGAGCCAGGCAAAAATTTGATCTCTCGATAGATTATATTTAACCCATTTATGACTGTTTGATTTTGTATACAACACATTTGCCATAGACAACCAACCTGAGTGTGTTCGGGACCAGTTCTGGATGGGTTTACTATGTCCATATTATGTCTTTCCTAGTGTTGTCCCTTGTGTTGCTAAGCAATTCATGTAAGCGTGATTCTTAACACTTCTGCTTGTTATATCGTTCCATTATGCTGCAAAGTGTCAACATTTAGCCCAATTCTTCATGCTACTTTCAGTCATTTGATATTGTACCATCTTGTTGCCAAGCAGGGGATTAGATCTCCCTAAAACTGAATGCAATGGTTTACGGATCTTTCCACTTCCTCCTGAATATATATCCATCCATCCATCCATCCATCCATCCATCCATCCATCCATCCATCCATCCATCCATCTATCAATCTGTCTGTCTTTATATTTATCTATGCTGATAATTATTTGTGCTCGTTTTGTTCTCCCTACTGCAGCAGACAATCTGTGTGATTCCGAGTGCCAGAACGGTGGGCGCTGCATCGGCACCAACAGGTGCTGGTGTCCTGCAGGCTACAAGGGCGCCCTCTGTCAGATACGTGAGTATACAACTTGCATGTTGCATATAGTTTTATTTTTATTCTTAAAGGGACTTAGTAACATTGTCCAAATCCTCAAAATCCAATTGGAATTCTAGCGGTTCCCTCATACCTTGTTTTTATTCGTGTTAACAATAAAAGCATGGGACAGGTTTACAGGTTTAAAGGTGTGTATACATAGTTTAAATGTGTTATTTTTGTGTAAATGAAACATAAATTTGATAAGTAACTCAACTGTGTTCTTCTACTGTCACCCCCTTTAATACAGCCATCTGTGATCCAGAATGCTCCATGGGGAGTGAGTGCATCAGACCTGGTGTGTGCCAGTGTATGTCAGGCAAGGAGGGCAGGAAGTGCAGGAGAGAGGAGAAGCAGAGCGGTCTGGGAGTCCCCAGGAAGACTGGTAAGATATCATATCATCTACTTGCCTGTTCGGACAAGTAATGTCAGGAATTTTCAATCGTACTTGAAAGAACAGAACATATATGCCCTTCTGACTCTCAGCCATCCATATATACCCAGTAATAATTTGTCTCATTGCAATCTATTATTTTAAAGAAAATGCTGGAAAGAAAGCCTTCTGAAAATATAGGAGAGAAAAGAAGTAAGGTTAGTATGGGTATTCCAAGGAAGACAGTCATATCTAATATGTGAAACAACTTTTCATGTACAAAACAAAAGTATACCCAAGTATTGAATAAATTAAAAATTGTCCACATTGTACTCTTTGACCAGAACAGATTTTAAAGTATGTTCAAGAGCATGTTTGGTGGTTGTGAAACAAGATGGCCCCATAGTCTGAAGAAAGACTGTTCAGACACTAATCATTTAACATGCCAATTGAATGCCATGTCTGTTGTACGGAACCAATCATCCCTGTCATAAGGAAAGCACCTGTGAGGGTATCAATTCACTATATAGGAATTATGTTGACATCCATGTTGATTCTCATCATCTATCGTCATTGTCATCCACCATCAATACCCTAAGAGCTTATTATTACTCAATCATTACAACATGAAATCCCAATGTATGTTGTCCATATCAGCCCTGATGACATTTGTAAGGTGAACATTTTCTATTGGCACTCTAGCAGCTTTGAATTGCCTTTTTCGTAGTAATCAAAATTATTTTATACATTTCCTACAACAATTTAGCAACTTTGTTTAAGATTTTTTCCTACTTGAATATTCTGCCTGTATATACTTTGAACAGTTGTATGTTCTTGTTAACCCATTCCCTACGAGTTTCTGAAATCTACACAGACTTGTACACAACCCACTCGGTCCCCATAGTCAAGGGGTAATAGCATTCATAGATTTTCTTCAGTAGACCTCCTTTCAAATGAAATGAAATAGAATTTGTTACTCAAATTTATGTGTTTTTATTTCCACCATCTATACACTTTTTTTTAATGCTACTATTATATGCTAGGAGGTTTGAAGTACATGGTAATTTCTTGATGAATGACTTGATTTCCGGAAATATTAGGTTTATACACATTAAAGAGAAGTAGGACGATTGAAGCAAGAGGAAAGTGATGTTTGGTTAGAATCCTTTTAACCCATTGAAGGCAGTCTGATTTTAGAATAACACACATTCTTGGTTCTTCATCTGGAATCCCCAGCCCAAGTATTGTAGGGACCAGCCCCGAACAGGTTAACACAAATAATCAAGAAAATGAATAGGACTATTGAAGCAAGACAGAGCCAGTATTTTGTGGGAATCCTAATTATAGCTTTGAATGGTTTCTGCTTTTAATACTTGACTCCAGTCTTTAGTCAGACAAAGTGCCGATGCTTTGATGCAAGGACTGGGGTGGATATAATTTTGATCTGAGTAGGGATTAGTCCTGGGTAAACAAGCATGTATAATAGGGAAGCAAGTGGATTAAATAAACTTATCCTAATAAAGTGTTTCTTTAAATTTAAAATTCGGTCTTTAACTTTTATTATCAAGACTAGATTCATGTAACTTTATTAAAATGTCCTTTTATGTGACTTTTGTTACCTACAAGTCTTAGTTTTATCATGTTTCCATTCAGGTAAATCACAGCCATTTCCTGGATTAATTTTTAGGGGATTAGATTAAAGGCTTTATTGGATTGTTAATTGTTGTAGCTGCTTAGCTGCTTTTCATCCGTTCTAGCGATACTGTGTCCATACATCTCTTGAATTTTCTAAAAGGTTAACAACATGTTAACTACATGTTAACTAGCAGTCATTCCCATAGAGATTTCCACAGGCAATGGGCTAATGTCATTTTTACGAAGCATACAGAAAATGAAAAGAGTTTATTATGGTACCATAAAGAAACCTGTTTCCTTTTGCATATCATCATTTCATATGGTTGAAATATAGTAACCCTTGTTCCTGTCTGCTGTAAATCGCTCTGAGCCCATCATCATTTTTCTTCACAGGGGTATGATTATATCTCTTCATCAGAATGGTATCCCCCTTTATAAAATAGCACATTTCGTCATGTATTATGATTTGATGCAAATCTCCTTCACTCGTCACGTTCTCGGCCTAGCGTAAAGATATGATGCGCGATGGTTTATCCTCCTTCTTGTTACGATATCATCTTACATTCTGTCACTTGTACCGGAATTCCTTTCACCCTTTGGCTAAGTTGAGTTATCCCTTCTTAGGTCACTCGAGTTGAAATATTGTTACCTTCTGCCAGGGCAAAAACAAAATGAATGTGATTTTCGGGGGGACTTCCTTTCAAGCTTACCTTCGTTACATTAAATTAGCACTCTGAAAATTGTTTTACAATAGAATGCTTTGACAAATTATTGGGACTCTTGTGTGACTTTGAGGGGGACATTTGACAAATTAAAACCGGCTTCATTCCTCAACTACTATTAGTAAAACAAAAAAAGTACAAGAGAAATGTGCAAGCTCCAAGTGTTTTTGGAAGTATATGACAAAGTCTGTTCCTCATTGTGCAAACCTCTCAATAACGCTTCTGCCTTTAAAGCTAGTGCTATGGCTGTATCACTTGTTCCTCCGCTCTTATAGCTAATGTCCTTAATGTGCCATGGGATGTCAGCCAGCTACAAAGGCAAAGCCAGAAAACTGAGTTGTTATAACTGATTTGTGTGGAAATTACTATAATGAGCCTGCAATCATAGATGATCAGATCAGGGCATGAATTCAGAGTTTGGCATGTAAACTGGCACCCCTATCATGTGCCACCTATTTAAGCTAGGCTCCAATGGCAATGCGTAATGGTGTGAAGGACCACATTCTTGAGGATCCAAAAGCATAAATATGCCTTTAAAGCTAGTGATGTGGCTGGATATTACATCTCTAACTCTCCAATTGTGTCCTTAAAGTGCCACTGTTAACAAGGCCCAAATGTTGGTGTTAATTTGTGAGGACAACATTTTGGAGACTACAAAAGCTGAAGTGTGCCTTTAAAACTTGCACTAATGATACTTTTATGGCTGTATCACTTGTTAAACTCTCTTGCGGCGTATAATGTGCCACTGCTAATTAGGCTGTGATGGCAATGTCAATTGATGAATTAGGACCACAGTTTTCAGCTTTCAAAGTTCTGAGTGTACCTTTAAATCTAGTGATGTGGCTGTATATATCACTTGTTAAACTTTCCTGCAGTTTCCATAGTAAGCCACTATTAACTAAGCTGTTGTGGAAGTGTTAATTGATGATAAGGACCACAATTTTAAGATGTCAAAGTTCTGAGTGTACCTTTAAATCTTGTAATGTGGCTTTATATATATCACTTGTTTAACCCTCCCGCGGTGTCCTTAATGTGTCACTGCTAACTAGGCTCCATTGGTGGTTCTAATTAATGAGGCCTGACAGGGTAATTAGAAAATCAGCAGAGTAATTAATGCCCCCTGATAGTGCACGGGGTCGCGGGATAGGGAGCTTACCCCTTGCAGTGCTAGCGATACAAGTACAGTCAAACCTGTCTATAGCAGCCAACCTGCCTATAGTGGCCACCAAAAGTGTTACACTGCAGAGAAACACGGTGTGGTGGAACCTGTTTATGGTGGCCACTTTTATTGTTTCCATTGGGTGTTTACTGTAGGTAGTATTCCATTCCACACGTGTAGTGTCTAAGAGTGGCACTCTGGGTTGCATGATAAGGGTTAGCAAAGACTTTGGAAATGAGTAATTAGATGTGGTGCTGTAGTCAAAAGGTTAACCATACATGTATGTAACCAACTATTTCTTTTTTGTAAAATCCCTTTTATTCTGTTTAGGTGTTAGCGAGATTGTATGTATACAACATTTGTGGTTATATCAAAGAAGAAATGTAACAGTATGTAAAAAGAAAATACTACCAAGAAATTGTTTTAAAGCAAATACCTTGTTTGATCTGTTCCAAATTTACCATCGAAGTTCATGAAGGGCATTACTTCCAAACAGTTTGTTATCACCAAAGAAAAATATTTTGCAATTCCCATAGATTTTATATAGGACCCACCAGGTTCCCGTAGGCTCAGGCAATGAGATAACCTAAGTGGAATCACAGCAACGGAAATACGCCCCAGAACAAATGTTTACAACATATACAAATTGTCAAGGGACATTTGGATAGATGTTTTGATAAATTTGGATTATAAAGTCAGCTTACTGTTTCCTGCTACTTGTCATAGAGCTGTATCACGGGGAAATCACATTACTTGAGCTATATCCTAGAATTAGTGCGGGGACTTCATTCATGTGATCGAATGTTTCCAACTCTTATATTAAGAATAAAACCATCCCCACACACATAATTTTTTTGTAATGTGGGGGTATATAGATGTCTATAGGTCCTAAAGATCAGTGCGACTCAACTCATGTGGGTTGATGTTTCATCAATTATCAAATAATTGCCACAAATGTTCAGAAATTCTACTATAATTGATAACATGTAACTATCCTCACACAAGGAAATTAATTTGTTGAATGTAATGAGTGTAATTCTACTGAACTCGTTTCGATAGAAACATTGATTGTTAACTATATAAAAGCTTCACTATTAGTGTCATCATTATCATTATTGTCTCTTTCTCCTTCTTTGCACACTCATTTTCTCCCTGTAGCGTTTGGTTGCCGGAGACTATGCCAGAATGGGGGTCTGTGTCATATGGGCCAGTGCTTCTGCCCAGCATACACAAGAGGAAAATACTGCCAAAGAAGTGAGTATATAATCATCAACCCCTTGAAGAAGGCTACAACACATATTCTACATATACCACCTGCCCGAGTATATTCGGGCCCAGTCCAGAGTTGGTTAAAAAATCAAGTTGTCCATCTTCTTCACACAGAACTATGAATCGCACCACTGGGGCTGTGTTTTATCTAACGTTTCCAACAGTTGTAGTTGTCCAAATATTGTAACCTCTATATGCCAACAGATAACTCTCCATGTTGATGAGCTCTTAACATTCATAAAGTGGATATAATAATTGATTAAACAGAACCCATGTGTTACAATAGTGGTACATTGGAACCTCGCTATAAAAAGTGCTGAAATGGCAAAATGCTTTTTATATAATTTTGATGCTATAATCTTTTTATATTCTTTTGTGTTTGTTCTACCCTGATATAACAAGGTAATTTTCATTGTTTCAATGTCCTCTTAAAAGAGTATTATGGTTATGGCTTATGCAGTTATAAGATCGATTACATCGTTAAACTTACAATTTCTTCCTCTTTTTCCTCGTCTTTCTTGCGCAGTTCTCCGCATCCCTCCAGGAGCGACATACACGGATCACTGGGAGCCCATCCTCCGCATGATGAACGGAATCTAGAACTCTGCAGTTCCTAATCCTCCGTCACCATTTGTTTTCAATGATATCTAGCTGCAGTTATTAATCCTATGTCAGCAATTGTTTTCAACCAATCAAAAGTTGTGATGATATCTAGCTGCAGTTATCAATCAGCAGTTATCCGTCAGCATTTGTCTTCAAACAATCAAAAGTTGTGATGATATTAGTTCCAGGGATGGCCTGGAGTGCCATCTTTTGATAGGTCCATCGCTTGTCGTCACACAAGAATCATGCTTAGTATGAGACATCAAATAGACATTGAGAGAAGATGGATCCTATCCACTGGCGAAGATTTGCTGAAATTCCCATTGACATTGTGTAGGCAATGCTACAAATTAACTTTTTTTGCTTCGTGGCCCAGTCGTGGGCAAGTAAAATAACGATTTGTTCAATTCTAGTGACCCGAAACTTGAATCTGGTAACCCCAAACAAAGGAAAAATCTAACAATTTGTTTATATTTGATTGCCAATTCGGGCTAGTGGAATCAGGCATCAATAAAATTGGTGGCCTGAAGCTAATTTGTTTTTAGTGGCCCTGGGCCAGCGGGCCTATGCTAATTTAAAGCACTGGTGTAGGTAGGGGCAATGAATGAATAGACCAACCCCCTTTGAACAAAAGATGTATAATTTACAGTGCCAGTGTTGGTATCGGGTGGACAAAATAATGTATATGATGTGAGCAACAGTATTGTGTAGTTCAGTCCCATGAATGAGGTAAAGAAATTATACATGAATATTTCTTCAAACTTTCTTTCCACCCTTTTTTTTCCATTTTTAGGAGAAAACAATTATGTGGTAGTTAAAAAAGAGAAATGAAGGATTGAAAGAGGTAAATCGAGACAGGAGAATGCTTCCAACAAAGAATTGATGAGTTAGCTATTTATTTTCATGGAATAAAAGTGTATATGGTCAACTATGAAAATAACAGATATTGATGAATTTTCCAAAGTGTATTGTTCCAGTGCGATATTCATATTTTCTATGTGAACAAGTTTTTAAAAAGCTTAAAAACTGCCCATGATGAAGAATGTATGTGCACTTTCGATAAATGGTATTTTGGTACAATTTATTATTTAGTTTCTCCAATCTTTTGGATTTCAGTTAGATCTCCCTCTAATAGCAAGGTTACCGGCAATGTGAGGGCAAATTAATGCTTTTAATCTGAGTTATTTTTAATAATTTCTCTATTCTTGCCTTTACTCTATCCTCAGTCTTACTTTCTTTTCTCCCTTTCCCTTATTTATTCATCCAGCTTGCACTGATTTCAAAGCCATTGCTCAGTCTTGCTAATATTGATTGTTTTATAAAGGTTCTGAGAGAATCGCTGGCAAAGATCTGCAGACATTTATTTTGTTCAGGGTGGATAAATAAACAGATCTTCCCCATGAACAAAAGAACCTACAAACAGATCAACGCCAGTGAATTAAAACCTTGGTAATCTTTAAATCCTCTTTATCTTTAGTTTATTTCTTCATAAATTATTGTTCTCTCCTTTTCCTTCTCATCTTTCTCGCACTCACCTTTTCTCCCCTTTATTCCTCTTCCTCTTCCTTCCTATTCTCTTCATCATGTGTTTTTGTTTTATAAAGCAATTATAGATGTTACTAGTTGGATTATGTTTGGAATTGGACAGTCAAAATTATTTGATCCATACTGATGAATAATAATATTCACAGGAAAATCGAATCACTTGATAGTATTACTTTTATTTGGACATTTGAAATTATTATTTGACCATTATAATTGTCATTTACATTTGCGTTGCTATTGAGCGGGAATAATGGAGAAATACTGGTATACCTCACAGGTCTAATCGGTATGCGCATTTGATATTAAAATCAAATCATTGTAATATATATTTTTGATAGAAGGGAAGCGATTGAATATGCAAAGATGCACTTTTTGAATCAAAGAGAGTTTTACATACTATATATTTTTGGTGGTTATATGATGGACATTAAGATGAACATGGATGTAAATATTGTCAGTTTCCATATACTGAAGATGTACTAATACAAAAATAATTAATTTGTTTGTTTTCAGGTTTGCTTTGTATAACAAATTGATTGTATTCATGATATATGTATTTGTAAATAAGCTGTGTTGATTATGTGTTTCATAAGTGATTATTGTTGTGGTATTTAAAAAAAAAGTGATTTAATATGTCTTTGGATTGCAAGATCTTTTTGGTATGCTGATAGAACAGCTATGTATATTGTGAATAATTATAGTAAATGATGTTTTTATTCTGATAGTGAATGCTATATAAAATATGAGACAAAGGACAACAAATATTTGTTCAAATATTTCTGGTATTACCTACAATTATTCCAAGAGTTGAAGAAGTAATTGTGATTGTTTGGGGGACTTAATGTTATTTTTCAGGAATCTGATTTCTTCTTTGTTATGCAAGAATATTCACATACTTGCAGATTTTATGTACAAATACAATTTGCTGTTATATAAGTACAAATATACTCAAATCAATGTTTATGTCTAATTCTCATAAGTTTATATTTTCAAAGGTTGTGCCAAATTTTGTTTATCTTGTATATGATTTTTAGTTTCCACAGGAATCGTTGAAGAGTATAATACTTAATACTTGCTCTATTTGATACCGAAAACAAATCCTCATTTTTTTATTGTTTTAAATAATAATCAATTCATAGAATTGCTGCTTACTGTTTTTTAACAATCCAATCTTCTTTTTTTTACACTGAGTGGATAAAACACAGATACAAATGTTTTGGAATAAAATTACAAAAAATAGATAAATAGAAGCTCAGTAAACACAGAGACATCTAATCTTGGATACAGAAAACAAAATAGTTCAAAATATTAATACTTAATAATGATTTTGTATTTATACATGTACTGTATCTAATCATGGTCAAGAAATTTACAGTTTCAGTATTAAAAATTTGTATTTCAGTATGTATGCATACTGGGAGATCATGCAACCAACTCATGTATTAAAATGCATATTGATAAGATCATTGAATGACTGCTATATAGATATATTATGTCAGTATACACAATTTTAAAAAAATGCATACATGCTTCAAAGTATTCAAGTGAATTACCCACCAAAATGCTTCAAATTACAGTTTTAAATGTGTGAGACTGTATTGCTTGTACATATATTCATGTATTATATTGATAATTAATATCTATATTTGATGTTTGTATACAGTACACTTACTTTCCCATAATCTAAATGTTCCTTGCAGGAATTGCATTTAATATGATGGTGATTACCCGGGTCCAGAAGTTCCAAATGATCCTCTTGTTTTTCCCCTTACTTGACAGTAGAGAGACCAAATATTTCATCAAGAAAGTCATTGAGAAAGTGAAGTTGATATTATTCCTTTTTAAATATTGAATGGTATAATCTTGCCATGGTACTTTTACTACCAGCTTGTAATTTATTAGGCTTCATAACAAATAATTACTTCTGTATAAATTTGTTGGTAAGATTTTGCTTTTGTTACCCCTGTATTTATGCCATGAACTCCTTTAAACTAGCTTGTGAGTCATAAATTAGATTCAAAAACTGAAATTTAACACACATAGTTTTGGCTTATTCCTTTCAAAGTATGTATATCTGTACTTCTGTGTGTGTGTGTGTGTGTGTGTGAGTCTGTAAGCACCCCCAACCGAGGACATAATATATGCCACTACTATCCAACCACGGACACATTTCCAACCGTGGACCGTCCTCGTTTACTTAATTAGTGCAAAGGATTGCTAATTCATATGCCATTCATATGCGCGCGCATCGAAAATCCGGAAAAATTAACGTGCACCCCGTACGTCCACGGTTGGACGCAGAAAGTCAAACACATACACAATAGTCCTCGGTTGGACGCAGAATATCAATGTGACACATATTAGTGTGTCCACGTTTGCATAGTACAAGGATTTAGGTCCTCGATTGACACGATTTACGGGTATGTGTGTGTGTGCGTGTGTGTGTGTGGGTGTGCGTGCGTGTTTGTGCGTGCGTGTGTGTGTGTGTGTGTGTGTGTGTGTGTGGGTGTGTGTGTGTACACGTGCCCCCCCTCCCCCAATAAATATACCAAAGCAATAGAAGGCGTAATGGGAATCCTTTCAGAAATGTTGTGTCCCTCAATAATTGGTGTGTCCCCAATCAGTCTGGCCACGCTATGCCACTGCGGGTGCGTGTGGGTGGGTGCGTGCGTGCGTGCGTGTGGGTGCGTGCGTGCGTGCGGGTGCGTGTGGTTGCGTGTGTGTGTGTGTTTGTAGGTGTGTGTGTGCGTGTGTGTGTGTGTGTACACGTGCCCCCCCCCCCCCCCCCCCCAATAAATATACCAAAGCAATAGAAGGCGTAATGGGAATCCTTTCAGAAATGTTGTGTCCCTCAATCAGTCTGGCCACGCTATGCCACTGCATTCCAGTCAGACAATTTCGTATTATAAACCGAACACAAAAAGTAACTTCACCCCTAAGCAATAGCCCATAATTTTATAACCAGAAATCGTTTCAAGATTTCGTCTTGCCAATATATCCATATGGTAGTTAGGAAAACAATGTGTAAAAATAAGAGGTAACCATTAATCCATGGTTGAGTGAGCACACATTACAGAAAAAATAGTCATATTTCAAAATTCGCAAAAGTATTATCATCATTACAAATTATTGAGAGTTGGAAAATTAAAAAATGCACTGTTTTACAATTGCAATTAATGCATTTCACCACATGTGCCATCAAAAAATCGAAATGAATGGAATATCAAACAGCATTGTTTCATAAACCATGATCAATGCATTCCGCCACATGTGCGGATTCAAAACAATGTACAGGCATGCGCAATACCTTGTGACTTTTGAATTGGGCCATTTTGTCTTTAATCTGTGCTCATTCAGCCATAAAGTAATGAATATCTCTGATTTTCGCACATATCGAACATAACAAGTGAAGTTACTTTTTGTGTTCGGTTTAGTATAGACAACAACATATAACCTACACAGAACCAAGTTAGTTATACTTATATAAATTATATCATCCAATTGTTATGCTTGATTGAGATTCATATTATATTGGGTATAATTTAAATAAGGCGAACCTATTCTAAAGCTGTAGATGGGTTATGTAATTAATATAGAAAAGTGAGGGTAGCCCCCATATGCTTCATGTACAACCTTGGTTCAGTGGCATAGCATGGTCATATACCCTATAGGCTTATAGTTGTTGGGGAAAGGCCCCCTCCCCCCACCCCCCCCCCCCCCCACATCTTCTCCCTGTATTTAAGCCGTATTCATCAACTAGCTTTGCGATTTGATTTTTAAAAATGATTATTAAATGTATTGTTTATTTGTTTTATTTATATAATACACTATGATGTCAGGACGGAAGAATTCTATGAATGAATGAAGCGGCTGTAATTTCCTTTTCATGACCGGTATAATGTATGTACTCTTTTTAAAAATGTATTTCTCCTTCTTTCCAAAAAGTTTCCCATTGTTTGTTATTGTTTTAATTTGTCCAATTATTTTGGGGGCACAGTCCACCGTGCCCCCCCCCCCCCCCCCCCGTAGCTACGCCATGTATACGCCATTATTGATGCGTCAATATACTTACCAATGTAACATCGTGCATGTTTATTAGTATACGGATTCATGGATGATGAGGCGATGTCTGTAAGGAACCATTGATTGATGTACGTATATATATATATGTTTTATTGTTCTTTATTTGCTTTTTATATTATATTTTCGTTGATGTAATTGTACTAATTATGTATTACTAGGAATAGAGATGAATGTGTATCTAATGTGCAGCACTGTTTCGCATACGTATGAATGCATGGCTACAGACTGGCATCGTTTGCTCATATTACAATATGTTCTTCCTTTCCGGCACATTATTATCATTATTCATATGAATTATGGTAGGTATAATTGCTTGCCAATTCAATTACATATTGTATATGCTGTTAGTATTGTGATATTTAATTCTATCTGTCTATGTATAGTTCTGTGCATTTAGATGTTCCTTGTTTCAAGAGTCTGAAATCCCAGTACCGGTATGTGTTTTTATAACACGACAATATGGATCTCTGACTCTGAATACGTGTAAACCTACTTGTTTATAGACACACACAAAACATTACTCATAATAATTATAAAAGAAGTTTGTGTATTGTTCTTTATCATGTACATAACACCACGGAGAATGTCTATAGGGTGTTATAATAACTGGAATAATGCGCAAAAACCTGTAGAATGTCCATATTTAGTTTGACTTTGTTATACTTTCTTTCAGCTCACCATCCACCGTATACTATCACAGGTCACAGCGACTTTTAACGAGTTCAAGCGTACTTATTCGTTGCACCAACAACAACATCATCATTTGGCGCAATTGTGAAGTAATTGTCATCATGTCTGTCACTATCAGAGAAGAAGTTCAAACCTGCTGTATGAGGAGACAATTATCTGGAGGAATTCAAAATGCCCTCGAAAGGTCACCATCTGCTCACGGGAGGACACATCCGGTGGAGCAGGCATCCCTGTTTGAAGAGAAACCAAACACATCCATAGAATCGGAAGAAGAACGTAACGATGGGAGTCTCCAGTGCCTTTGTAGGACCTTGGGTTTGCATTTAGGTCTTCTCTTAGCTGTTGTATCCTGCGTGGTGGAGGTCCTGGCATCCATGGGCATCAAGATGCTTGCAGGGAGAATCCCCCCGACGCAAGTGGCTGCTTTCAGGCTCACCTTCTACTTCTTCTGTTCAGCCATCTTGATTATCTACTACAGAATACCCGTGCGGCTCTCTAAAAGACAGGCGTGGTGGCTTTGCCTCCGAATCGCCGTTGGTGTGACTGGAATGTGCTTATCGTACTATGGCTATCAGAATATTCCTGTTGGAGATAGCACCGCAATCCTATTCAGCAGTCCAATCATAACTGGCGTTCTGGCGTGGATGTTACTCGGTGAGAAGTTCACCATCTTGGACGCTGTCCTGGCCGTGGTCACACTAACAGGGATCATTCTGATCGCGCGACCAACATTTCTCTTCGGAGACCTCCATGCGTCGGCTCCAGAAGGTGGGAACGCTACCCTTGGTGTGACAGCATCCCTCATTGGTGCGTTCTTCGGCGCGTTGGTCTATGTCACCCAGAGGAAGCTCGGCAGCATCAGCGTGCACCCGTTTGTCCAGACGTCCGCCTATGGCATGGGAGGAACGGTACTTACGTGTTTGTTAACGACAGTCCTTGGGGTGTGGGAAATGCCCGGCTGCGGGCGGGAAAGAGTCATCCTTCTCGTGATAAGCTTCCTGGGCTTTGTGGCCCAGCTCCTAATGACGTATGCATTCATGCATGAAAAGGCGACGTATGTTGCACTGATCAAAAGCAACAATGTCATCTTTGCATTCGTCTTCCAGTTCCTTTTCTTCGGGACAGTGCCGTATTGGCTCACGGCTGTGGGTGCATGCCTGATCTTCAGCAGCTGCGTCACACTTACATTGAAGAAATGGAGAGCAGCAAATCGCAGGAAGGGTGGGGTGCGAATTTCCAAGGCTGATGTTGATGTTGATGGATATGATAGTGAAATTATTTTAGCTAGTAGTGACGATAATAATAACAATTAGTTTTGTTAATATGCAGGTTAGCCTCTCCAGTGCTTTTGCACTGTTCTCCCACATGGCCCTGGCCCCTGGGTCTAATTTATATTGGTCATCGGCCAAACACCCATAAATGAACCAACATTTTTCTAATCTAATATAATGATGTAAAAATTTGAAGGCAGCAAAAAAAAAAAAAATACAAAAAAGGACAATAAAACAGTTGAATTACTTCTGGTTCTAGCCAGGAATACAGTACGATAAACCTATATTTATAACAATTCGGTTTGCGAGTATTGTAGGTATTTAGACATTATATTTGCCATATAATTATGTTATTATTTTGTATCATGGTGCAATATGACCGGTTATAAAAAATAATGGGAGTGTTTCACAAAGATCCAAAGTTGAGCTAAAGGGTACCACCACCCCAAAATATTATTATTAAAGAAAGGTAACATCTTTAGTATTCCATTCCATCAACAAGTTCGCAAAAATATGTTTCCAGAAAGAAAAAAAAGAAACAAAAATTTGAAACGCATCACTATCCTAAAGCATGCGTTCATGCGGTCAGAATTGCGAAGACTGCGATGTGTGCGGTGAATTGCGATGTGTGCAGAGCGAACGAATCGCTCGGGAATCTATTGTCTACAAACGTACGCGTGAATAGCATTGGCGCACTCGCAAATGGTTGGCCCGTATGGAACCAGGAAATAGCAGTGGTTCCGTAAGTGGTGGACATTAATTGCTTTGTTTATGAATTACACAACCCTTTGCAAAATGTTGAGTATCTATTTGATATCACAAAACGGTACCAAAACATATAATAATATTATGGAAAGCCGTTAGTCTTTTTAAAAGTTGTTGAAACAGTTCTTTTGAAAAGACATACAGTTTGATAAAATCAGTAAATTTTAATTATTATCAAGGAGCCTTTGAATAATTAATATCAATTTTTGTTAGAAGTTTCATATATATCTTTAAATTTGTTTTTGATTTTGAATATATTGTATTTCAAGGCTACAAATGGCTTTGCATAATTGTTCAGATCAACTTTGAATCTTTGTGAAACACTCCCTGTATACAAAATGCGTTTACAATGATGCATGATATTGGTTGATGGTAAGAAGCCGATTCGATAGGGCCTTTATTATACAGAATTTTTCTTTTTTTTGTTATATTCAAGCTATTTAGAAGATGGTATGGCGAGAAAATAGACACTCTCAATGAAATTAAGAAGGCGAACAAAATGAATCACTAATATCGTCTTCCAAAGTAACCGCCTCTGATCACGTGATGCGTGTCCTTGTCATGTGGTTTTGTTGTCATTAAAGGGAAAGTTGAGTTTTGGTAGAGAGGGCGCTAGACTACTTAATTGGTTTGTGAGGTAATGAAAAACTGAGTGTAAAATTTGAAAGAGCATAATATTTAAACAATTAAATCATCTTTATTTGATCAAAATCGGTTAAGAAACGGCTGAAATATCCATAAATATAACAATTTGTAATAAACCCGGGGCCCCGGGTTTATTAGAGAATTTTGAACCAGCCGTTACAAATTCAAAAAAATGCTTCCTCTTTTCAAAAAGGTTACAAAATAGGTATTTAAATAGTTGTTGGTTATTTCTCTATCTAATCACTATTTCAACAAAGCATCACATGCACAATATTTTATTCAAAATGGTTGAAACCGATGAGTGTTTAGAGAGCGCCCTCTTACGTTTTAACGGCTCTTTTTGAATGATAACATGATCTTTACTACGTCATTTGTAATTTTGTGTTCCTTTCTAGTTATAACTATTAGATTGTAATGTAATGATGCAGGTTTTGGTTACTAAAATTCAGTTTCACTAAAACTGTACTCTCCTTACCAGAACTCAACTATCCCTTTAAGAACAATTTGTTATTATATTGTACATAAAATGTTGCTTATATCCATGTTTGCTCAGTCGGAAAACACCCTTTAAACGCTATTCCAAAGATAAATTTCAACATAATGATTATGATGATTAAGGTGAAACAATTCTCTATACAAATATAAGGCATTTTAGATTTGCTTTTTTGTTTGTTATACATCATAATGTTACTATTTGCATGACACGGTTAGTAAGTTTAATTTATAACAATAAGACGAAACAAATATAATATAAGAAGTTTGTTGCCCAACGTTTGATACTTAACTATGTCAATCTGATATATTTGCTATTGAAGCTGTTGATTAAAAGATACCAAAGATAATTAGGAAATCATGTGATATTATTACTGATCATTTCAGAATGTACCTTGCTATATCATGAGCAAAGCATTGTTTGAAAGGCAATATATGAGTTATAAAGTGGCAACTAATCACTTTTTTCCATTTCTGTAATCATGAATATATTGATCTGAAATATTCGTGCATAATGTTCTGAACAATCATCAAATAACACAGTCATAGTGGTCTTTGATTTAAATCTTGATTAAGAGGTAGCCCATATTAATGACAGAATCTAGTTGGTGGAATGGAACCAGCAAAAGCGAAGACTGCAAGTCAACTCTAGTCCTTTCATGAAACACGATGATCAACATAAGATTTCAACCATAATTGTATTTATCATGGATTATTATTTCAAGATCTAAATGTTAATATAATTCAACTAAAAGATTTGTACCAAGTTCTAATCTTAATTCAAATATAGAGAAACTGACCAGAAATATATAATATAAATAAAAAAGAGCAAAGAAAATGCAATTCCTTCACAGACTAGCTGGCTGTGTGTGTGTGTGTGTGTGTGTGTGTGCGTGAGTGTGTGTGTGTGTTTTGTGTATTTGAGTATGACAGGGCAATTATCGTGTAATCTTTTTTATGTTTTTACTGAGGTGATAGTTTTCTGAAGGATGCAGCTTTTATGTAAGGCTCTGCCTTTCTGCTGCATCTCTTTGCATTTTCATTGTTTATTGTTTGTGTAGTATTCCTATTTATTGTTTGTATTTTATATGTATGTTTTTATGGAAATGCTGAATAAATTGAAATGAAATGAAATTAAGGACTTAAATTGGCGAGATATATTTGTTGGACTGTCGGGTAATTCAAATAGAATAAAAATTTGTAACACTATAATTTTTATGGTGAGCTTGTCACATTCAAAAGTATTGATAATTATGTATTTGTAACAAAATTATTTTTAAAGGAATCTGAGCAGATTACCGACCAGGTGTGAGCGATTGAGTATGCAGGGGGGGGGGGGGGGGGTGTTTGTTTGTTTTTTGTTTGTTTGTTTTTTTCTTCTTTTTATCATAGCTAAAAACCTCCAATTATCATTATTCGATTGTAGTTCATAATTATGTGATGTAAGATTTGTAATTGTTTATTTATGCAAGGTAATTATTTATACTTTCTTTCATTAGAATTGTAATTTGTTGTATTCTCTGTTTAAGATGTTCACATTGGACATATTTTGTTTATGTATACTCCGCAAAAAAAGAAACTGGACACTTGTACGAGACCAAATATTTCGTATTCATTAACGATAAAATATATGATATTGTATATCAAATTAAAGATAAAATTACCCTCTTCAATATTCGCATGAAATCCAGATTAAATCAGTCATGCATGACTTGTCACGGTCAATTAACCACACCAAGGTCTGTTTTCAAAAATAGCAAAAATGGAACATCCACTCAACCATATAAATGTTGATAAGCATAATGTAAAACGCTATATTCATGAGATGGCATAATTTTTTTATTACAAATGTGATCTTTTCTTTCTTCATCTCAATAAAAAGTGTAAATGAAGACAAATTGTTAAAGTTATAGGTGTTATTTTCTCCCAAAACTAACAAAATGGGGAATTCCATGGCAAAGCTTTATTAGTCAAAACCACAGTTTGTGCCCTTATTTCAGCATGAAAATGGTATAAATTCTTCTCAAGAATTATACCGTAGTCCAAAGATCTTCAAAAGCTGAAGTCACCATTGGTCAACCATTTGGGCAGTCTTTAACATTACATTTCTCTAGGTAAATATGGTTAAAATTGCAGGGGACACATGAAATAGACAAGCTTCATGCCTGTAATACAGACCAGTATGATAATGCTCTCATAACCTGGCCCTGTTTTATTGACAAATTTGTATTTTCAGAGTTTGTTCATAACAATAAAGTTGAATAATGTCATAATTGACTTGCCCCGCTCATCTTGTTTTAAGTGAAACGCTTACTATCACTTATACTTATACCGTACATTAATATGAAATATTTCAACTTATACAAGTGTCCAGTTTCTTTTTTTGCGGAGTATATATTCAAATGTAAATGTATTAATTTGGAGGAATAAAAAATCACTTAAAAAAAGAAGAAAAAAAGTGTGTGTGTGTATATGTGTGTGTGTGTGTGTGTGTGTGTGATGCATGAATAAAACAATTGAAAAACTTGTTGATGATGAGTATATAAAATAAAAATTCATTTAATGAAAAACAATTCATTAGACATTGCCATTATAAAATGTATATTTCCCTGCATGCAACACCCACACAGAGTGGGTACATAAAGATACAAATTGTGCCTACAGTTTACAATATGAAATATAAATTACGTCAAAGAAAAACTATTTCTGATACAAGATTACCATTAATTTCAACAAACAACACCACCACCAACAATGCTAGCGAGTTACATTCCAGTACATGGATAAAACGATTCGGTGAACATTACATTTTGATGTTCATTATATAAAAATATAAAAATAAAAATTAATTTGATTGCAAAAAATATAGACAGTTCAACCTAATTTATAGTTTGAGTGTTTTCTTTTAGAAAAACAAGTCTGAGTTCATTGTATTCCTATATTTCTGAGACTTTTGTAAAATGGGTATTAATGTAGGTACAATCAAAACACACAATTGTATCGAGTGACAAATAACAAAATATGATTCTAATACGAATTATGGGCCAACGAAACAGTATCAAACATCAAATTAATATAAACTAAAAAGATGAAGTGTACAAACTTGTTTGAAACAAATGGCAACTGTATCAATATACGTACAGCAATTATATGATTCTGTTCAGAACGATTTTATTTTTTACTGATGACCCTTGTTTAACACGGGTTTAAACAGTCCATGTGGTTTGAGTTTCCTCACAATATAATGGCAAGTTAAACAATACAGAGATATATATCCAATATTGTGCAATACAAAAATACCAAGAGAATATTCTATTATAACGACTAACTATATTTTTTGTTGGCGGTGAAATGATTAACTGTCCTATATCTCTTTCTGATATCTTATCTGGATAACTAATTATCTAGAGCAAATACTTTATATACATTCCACAGGTTTCCAACTACATCATACAAATAATTTTTCAGAATCATATTAACTGTTCACATTACATACATCTCTGTTTTGTTTTTAATCCTACCAACACTCAAGATCACATTTGAAATACAACCGCGTATTTGTAGGCACTTTACATGACCATGCATCCTTATTTAATTGTTCTTATTCATGCATTCATATACAGTTTACGCATGACACACACTTGAACTAATATGGCTGGAAAGATGATCTGTATTAAGAACATTTTATTGGACATAATCATTTTTGTTTTAATATTACTACATAGTACATACAAACGGTATAAGTTGTCAGTATGAAATTACCTCCCAATAATGGAGAATGAAATATTATATGTGGTGGTCCCACGACATCATTAAACCAAGTCATCTGGAGTTTCAAACCTGGGACATGATATGAATTTACTTTCAACAGGTTTGGAGAAATAATAAAGAACAGATTTGAGAAATACTGTACAATATTCGTTTTTATCTTGCAACACAAACCTGCCTTAAATTTGACTATTTTAGCAATTAAAATGTGTGGAATCTGCATGTGGGAAGCACGTGGAAAGTATTGACAGTGTGGGGAATCTATTAACTTTGTTGACAAGTGCAAAAAGTGATGAGTGATTAATAAAAGGTGTATTCGTGTGATCTGATGTATGTCCACAAAGTAATGTGTGAACATTTCACGTTAATTTGATGTTTTTTGGCCAAGAAATGAGCAAAAATGCAAAGTGATATTCACTAACTCATTGCATTTACTTTGTACACGGCTTATATTATCCCGTACCCGTAGACAGTTTAAAGTGATCCCTGTAAAGTGTCAGATATTGCATAAAATAACATTTGAGACTTCCATCCATATCATTGTAAAATACATTTGAAAGATTTGTGAAAGTTTGAAAGAAAACGACCACTGTTTACCTAGTGAAAAAACGAATATTGAGTTAATATTTTATCACCAAATACTGATGGCCTGCCGTAGATTTGCCGCAGTAATAATCGTCCGTTTATCCACACCCGTGTATACAGACGGTACAGAATTGCGCGCACTTGGCTCAACACTCGGGTACATCGAATCGTTGCGCTGCCGAAGGTTTCGGCTACTCCGCAGGCCAGAGTCCGTGATCGCGTGGCGCTCCGCCGGCCGCGGCTGGGCGTTTTCAACTACGGCAATTGTACTTTTTACCAAAAGCGTTGGGCAACGCTTTTCAGATGATGATTTTCAATGATAATTATCTTCATACTGAAGGGACATTTGAAAAAATCAAACCCTATTTTATTATTCTCTTTCCATAAGCTAAACAACACGGCAGAAGAGAAACGAGGAAGCTCCAAGTAATTTTCGTGGAGTTAGACACTTTACTTGGATCACTTTAACATCTAAACACTTAAATCGTAAAAATCTATTGAACGAAATGGAAATTTGAAAAACCGAAATCGGTCCCGTGCTTTTATTATTAATATGAATATGATGAAATATGAGAGAAGCATATAGTTCCAAGTAAGTTTTGAGGATTTGGACAATGTTACTAAGTCCCTTTAAGAGTGAGTGTTTAATAAGTGATCTTTTTTAAGATGATTCACTTCTTCAGCTGGCGAAGTCTGTTCTTGATGATTCTGATCCGAGATTCCACACAGTCGATATCGAAGTAGCACGTCTGCAGATGGCGCTCCACTCCTTTAGTCTTGCCTGACATGCCATACCCCGATCTGCCATGCAGCAGCCGAAGGTTGTCAAACGACAAGATATCACCTGAGGATATTTTAAAAATCAAAATTTAAAATAATGACATTGAGAATTAAACAAAAATAAAAGCTTTGAGGAGGTAGTTCATGTTTGACTTGGTAGAATAGCTTTGACTATATTATATAGACCAGCCTTAAGTCTGACGGTACCTCGGTATTCAAGTTGTGAAAGGGTAGTCTGGAATTGACCATGGACAGTCAAGCTGTGGCTAGGTAGTCAAACTGTGACTAGGTAATCAAGCTGTCAGTCATACTATGACTATGTAGTCATTAGTATTCAAGCTGTGACTAGGTAGTCAAGTTGTGACTAGGTTTCAAGCTAGGTATATATATTAAGTAGTCCAGCTGCGACTACCGTAAATAGTCCAGGTTTTACTAGATAGTTGAGCTTTGATTAGGTAGTCCCGAAAAGCTTCTCCCCTTACTTGAACTAAGAGTTATATGCTCTTGCTCACTGTAGATGGCGACAGACCAATAGATCCATTGATCACACATTGAGCTCTAAAAGAGAGATGTATAAATAAGTTCTATAGATCAATAATATATATCCCAAATTTAAGTGCTAACTTTTTTTTGAAAATTGGGAAATAAATAAATACATTTGTATTAGGATAAGCGGAGAGAGAGGACAAATACACGTACAATTAAAGGGGACCATCACACGTACAGAACAACACATGCAGACACATTACATGTTTCAGTACCGTTATTTGATATTTAATTGGCAGGATTTATGTAGTTCATAAATAATGCAATTAATCACTTGAATTAATGGACTATAACAAAGCGCCAAATGTTTGCTAGTGCGTCTATTCTATACACGCGTGCGATTGGAGACAATAGACGCGTACGTCCTAGACAATATAGACTAGACTTCTCCTGCAGACCCATGAACACATAATTTAGTATGATGAGTTTTCAACTAATGGGCCATTCTTTGAAAAGTGAAACTTTTTCGGAAAAATTGAAGTTTTATTTTTCTGTAGTTTTGTTCCATTTTTGGAATGATCCATGTGTAAAGTTTCATGAAATACATGATTTGAAGTTTAAAATGAAACTTTTTTACTCATTTGCATAAATTTACATATTTCAATATGTTTCTAATAATCATAATTCAGAAAATAATCAAGATATCAAAAGGATAATTAGCAAGCTCATTCTTCTCACTTTCCTGTACAGGTTGATACCAACTTTGTAAAAATTAAACCTTTCATTCTTTTCTAAACCCGATATTATAAAATTCCCATTTTTCCATTCATATTGTACATGTCACACACGTGACCACCCCAAAATGTCACACACGTGACCAGACGTTGCCACATAATTAAGAACTATAAAAAACAACGGTTTGATATAATTCTCATTCATTGCTATTGTTGTACTTACAAATGTATAGTACTTCTCTGGTAATAAGATGAACATTATAGCTATTCATATTTTAAAGAATTTTCCAAATGAAATTTAGTTATGAAAAAAGCGCTCCGTGCGAAGTCACACACGTGACCCATGCCATTTGACCTCTGACATTGAGTTACGTAATCCTTATAGAATCTTTTGTGTTAAGTTTGAAAGACTACAACATATTCAAGTCACATATGAAGTAAAAATCATTATAGTCTCATACTTACTGAAATATAAGCATCCCATTTCAAAATTTGTCATGTTTTGGGTCACACACGTGACCAAGAATGGCCCTAATACAATTTTTCAGGGAACCTATTTTTCTGAACTTTTTGACGAAATTTTCTACTAAAAATAATATCTTTCATTTATCAAAAAATTGGTCTAGGGTGTTGGTCCCTTTAAGTTTGTTTCAAATTCTGGTGCAGCCACTGACCATCGTTAATCATGGTAGTATTGGGGGAGAGACAGTGGCCTAGTGAAGGGGGCTCCTGATCCAGTCTTCCCCCCCCCCCCCCCCCCCCCCCCCCCCCCCCTCTCAGCCAGGCAATTTGATTTCTGGCTTGATTGCTTTTTAACCAGTAGTTTTTCATTTGGGTCTATGAATTTTAGCTAACATTTCAAAAGATTCCAGGGGGATCTGCCTCATAGACCCCATGTACATGAAATGTGCTCTAAGGGTTCGAGCCCTCCCTTGCAGTATTCCTGGATACGCTACTAGGGGGGGGGGGGGATCATTGTACTTTCATAACTAGATCGAAAAATCAGTCGTTCCGTGGTAGCACGACGTCACACATTTCAAAGGAAACCCCATACAGTCGTTTGTTCTGACTATTTCATACCCGGTTGGAGCTTGTAGTGGAACACGTTGTCATCGCTGAGTAGGATCCTGTTGAACGCCTTCATCGCCCGGTAGAATCCAGGCACCTCCTCAACGGGGATGCGGTAGTTTTTCAGCTGGTGGTACTCCCCCGTCACTACTCGGGTCACCTTGTTTTGTTCATCAACGCTGTCAATCATGAAATCGATGGAAAACGTAAGATAAATGGTGATTGTTACTCCCTTGTCACTTCTCGGGTTAGCTTGTTATGTTCATCGACACTACTCATCATGAAATCAATGGAAAACATAAGCTAAATATTTTTAAATTTTCACAGAACACATATACATTTATTTGGAAAATTCATGAGAAGAATTGAAATAAATATATATTTATAACAAAACACTGATTTCATAAAATCAAAACAGACTCATGTCTCACATATTTGTTATCTCCCCCTCTCCACATCTGTTTTTCTCTCCCTCTCTTTCTAAATATACATTAGCAATATAATTACATGTACAGGGGGTGTAGACTGTAGCATAAAGAGTTGTGATCAATCGCAAAGTTGCAATTAAACACATTTGAACCAATCAGATTTGCGCATTAGGCAAAAGTCAGCCTCAGTGAAATTGTGACCCGAATATAAATATTGGTGGAGTCGAACCAAAGACCAGCACCAAATTGCATCTCTATAATATACAGACTCTGATTACAGTGGCAGATCTACGGGGGGGGGGGGGGGGGTTAGGGGGTTTAACCCCCCCCCCCCCCCTCCCCCTTGGGCTGCCAAGTGAACATGTGATGCGCATAGAAAAACGCCATCATGTGTCCAGACCCACACAGTATCCGCATCGTCATTGGGTCAAACCCCCCCCCCCCCCCAAGACTAGATCCACCCCCCCCCCCCCACCCCTTAGCAAAAAGCTAGATCCGCCCCTGGATTACCTTATGAAAGGCTGTCTCGAAAGGTGGTAGTATCCTTTGGGAGTAATAGCCTTGTTTTCAGCCACTGCAAAGTGCTCCACCTCGTAGGTCGTTAGCAGACGAAATGCTTCCGGGTCACTGACACGCAGCTCTTCCGCCGCTTTGAAACCGTCGATGAGCTTGTTCTTGCCTCCCTCGCTCTCCGTTTGACAGATATAGTGGAATATACCAAACTGAAGATGTGGATTCGTTGAGAAAGATAGTAAGTTAGCATTTTCAGGTAATAGTTTGGCGGTACTCAGGCTGTGTATTGTTTTACTAAAAGTTTGAATGGTAGATCAATAAAAGGGAAACTGTACAAAACAATACCAAAATAAGAAATAAAGAAAAACATTCGCGTGCCCCCATTAAGTCCAACCATGATAAGCCTTTGCCCCTTATATATGCAATATTGGTAAATACCATCACTACATAAGAGCTACTCATTGGAGGAACAAGAAACCAATTGTATATATGAGAAGAGGTATGGCTATCTATTTCTTAATTTCCCCCTATTTTCTGATTTGTTTTTGGCGATGTTTATTACTTTGGGAGGCAAACGCGCTACTGAGGAAGACACCTTGGCCCCGTTGTAGAAAGAGAAGATACAATCGATTGTAAGGTATAATTAAAGTGATCCCTAAAGTTATAAAGATATTGCACAAAATGACATTTGAGACTTCACTCCTGTATCAATATCATTGTAAAATTTTCGTGGAGTTAGACACTTTACTTAGATCACTTTAACTGTTAGTCAGAAAATATGTGCGTTTCAACCAATCATATTTGCGTATTTAGAACACAGTCATGATCTGACTTACAATTAATTGTAACTTACAATCGATTGTATCTCTTTCTGCAACGGGGCCCATAAGTCTAAATTAAAGGGATTTAGTACATTGTAACAACTAATATTGTCCAAGTCCACAAAACTTTCATAGAACTCTAGTGGTTCTCTCATACCTCTTGTTGTATTCGTATTACCAGTAGAAGCATGGAATAGTTTTTATGTTTGCGATTGAAGTGTTCGGATTTTTAATTATTCACTGGAAAGTTATAATTGTGTACCGAAGTCAGTGCAATGAATTAGCGAATATCACTTTGCATTTTGCGCTCATCCCTCGGCCATAATTTGTACACATTACTTAGTTGACATTTCAGATCACAATTACAATGTAGTTACATTTCACAACCATTCATCACTGTTTGCACATGTCAACAATGTTACTAGATCTCTTTAATAATTATGAACTTACTGCTGGGGTCGACTGGCAGTAGGAGAAATCAGTGTGGGGCTGGAGAGATCCACTTTTGAAGGCAATGTTATCCGAGGATGGGACTGTCACCACATCACTGTACTCTCTGCAATTCAAAGAATAAACAAAATTTCAGAAGTGAGATTCCCGTTTTGCCTTGCGAAAGTTACCATCACACTCTTATTCATACTGTAAATTTGCGAGACACACAACGGATAATGTCACGGGCGTAGACATGACATTGATACACATTCAAGTGGGGGGGGGGGGGGGGGGGTGATCCATTCATTCATCCCCCCCAGTTGAATAGGTATTACGTAACTCCACGATGGATAATATTACGTGAACAAAATATAGAGCCACACAGCACCCACGCCACAAAACTTACAAATTAATACATTGAATATTGCATGAATACTACTATAGTGCATATGACATTTTTGTTAGTAGGCATCCAATTTATCTCATTTCGTCTCTACATTCTGGAATAAATGATAACAAATTCATGTTAGTTTATTCAAATGCTCTTTTGGGAAGAATTATAGGTAAACACAAAACTTAAGTCCCCCTCTTAAATATGAAGTTTCAACAATTCTTCCCTTGAAATATTAGTATTAATTATATACATTTTGTTCGAAAATTAGCACAACCCATCATTTCATGGCTGACTGAGCCATTCAATATGAAGTTTCAACAATTCTTCCCTTGAAATATTATTATTAATTATATACATTTTGTGCGAAAATTAGCACAACCCATCATTTCATGGCTGACTGAGCATAGAATAAAATCCTAATACATAATTACCCAGCGTTAAGTCACCACTGAATTATGCATGCCTGTACATTATGTGGTTGAATGCATCGATTATGGCATGTTGTTGAAGATATTATAGCCATATAATTTATAAAGGGCACGTGAGGTTAAACGTATTAATTCTGATTGTACAACAATGCAATTTGAAATTTCCCCCTCCACAATAATATCCAGTATTATCATCTGACTAAGTAAAATACGCGTCGTTGATTGCCTAACACAGTCACGTGATTGCCATATCAGTTTTAACATAGTTTGACGAATGTTCCCTCGGGATTTTAAATGCTATTTCGTGAAGAAAATAAGTCCCTCGACTATACGTCTCGGGACTTATACTCTTCCCTCAATAATATTTAAAATCTCTTGGAGTGGAACATTCCGTGCTTTTCCCCCCTTAACAACTGTATAAATTAACTTGTGTAAATTGTGAAATATGGTCATTTTGTCTTAATTTGTGCTCAGTCAACCATGAAGTAATGGTAACATCTAAATTGTACAACTGACTGACTTACCATAACATATTTTGATCAGGACAAAATCTTTAAATAATTCTCCGTTATACGACATTATGAGAAGTTAGTTGTTTAGGGGAGATTTTTGTGTAATGGTGAGGTTAATTTACTGTATACATTGCGAATAATCAAACAGATTCTGTCACATTTGTTTGTTTGTATTTTGTTGGTTTATTGACAATATAAAACAAGCCAGAAAGGTGTGACTATTTGTTAGATGGATTCAGCAGCAACTCCTATACGCGCTAGTATTTTTTGTTTACTATCCAGACGCAAGGCGCTGTCTCGCGGCTACTGTTTGTATTTTGTAATGATAGGTTTCGATTGTTTAAATATAAGGGGTTATATAAACCCCTAATATGATGCAATATAATCTCCAATCGATTTACACTATTACCCCAGTCATAGGATGCCATATACCAGCCTGCACATATTATGCACACTATATCCACTCCCTGTGGAGTATTCCTTCCAAGCAGGTCATGGGCATTGAGAAGATCACGTGGGTTCTCATTAATACACCCGGGGGTCTTGCTTTAGAAACGGTTTTATTCTAAGCATACAAATGGCTTTCCAGAATAGTTAAGTCCAACTTAGAGTTAAGTTCAACTTAGGATCTTTGTGAAACGCCCCCAGGGTATATATATATAGAGAGAGAGCAGCATTATGTTTTTCGAATGGACACACTGTAGGCATACACCGGTTTCGAGCTCGGGATCCCGTTGATTGGAAAGTGGGCGCTCTACCAATAATAGAGGTTTTTCGCTGTGCTACGCGGCGGCTCTCACCGACGCAGGAACGATCTATTGGTACGTCGGCCGCGCTAAAACAACTCTGTTTTACAAGCCGTTTCGCTTATTTGATCAACGCGGCCGTACACTCGGATGGTTGAACAGCTGGGCAGCACACTACACATGCACACTACACACTACACTCCACACACGTTGCGAGCGACGTTTGACCTCGCTACGAGCAGCGAGCGCTGCTGATTGGCTGTTTGCCGGATCGAGCGGTCTCTCAGCGCGGCCGCACAATTGACCAAAGACGGTCGGTGATAACAGTTCAGGAACGGAGGGATCGCTGATACTACAGGAAATTGGTGATTTTTGCACACGACACGTAGTTTGTACGGCCGCGTTGCGCTTGCGAAAAGCCCATATTACCACACTACGTCCACAACCCTGCTTACCCAAATGACGTGGGCAAAATGTAGCCGATCCTGTCCGCCACCCGGTGGATCTGGTGCGACTCAGTCGGTGCATTCTTGATCATGGATATCCCGAGAACCTTCAGATCAAACAACCAATCGTGGAGCGCTTCATCCGTGTTGATGACGTCATCAAATTCAAACTCGCGGAGACGCCCGCTGCTCAGAACGTCAGCACCCCAATAATCGATTCCAATATCCTTTGAATGTGTTAAGGGTGTCACGTTTTCGTCATGACATAGTCAAAGAGAAAATATAAAATTCACAGATTTGTTGTTGGGAAATGGACAAGCAAACTATCTTGCTTGTATCTGTAAGATTGTGTGGAGTACTGGTTAAAGGGGTAATACAATTTTGGTAAGGCTGAGCTTTAGTAACCAAAACCTGCACAGTAACATTACAAACTAATAGTTATAACTCCACCATGCTCGAAAGGTATAGAAAATTACAAACGACTAAGAGCCATTCAAACACAAGAGGGCGCTCTCTAAAATGAATTGGTTTCAACCATTTTTCATAAAAAAGTATGCATGTGATGTTTTGTTGAAATAATGATTAAATAGAGATATCATCAACAACTGTTTAAAAACCTCTTGGAATTTTTTGAAAAAGTGTAAGCATTTTTGAATTTGTTTAAAAAATCATCGAATAAATCTGGGCCCCAGATGTATTCCGATCGGATATATTTATTGATATTACAGCCATATCTGAACCGATTTTTATCAAATAAAGTTTATTCTGTCATTAAAATTGTATGCTCTTTCAAATTTTACACTCAGTTTTTTATTATCTCACAAAAAATTATTTCGTGCAGCGCCCTCTATACCAAAAATTAACTACCCCTTTAAGTTGCATTCCAAAACCACTATCTCGGCACAATTGAATAGTCAGAAAATTTCAAAAATAAAGTTCTTGCCAAACGTTTGATTTTTAATGCCTATCTAAAGGACATACTTAGTAGTATATACTCCGAGAAAATTGGCACCTAATGCTTCATTTTGATAAAAGGGTGTAACATACGTTACCATCAACATTCACATGATAGCTAGTTAGTTTCAAAGTTGGTAACTGAAGGTTACAATCATGAAAATAAACAACAAAGTATATATAAATCCATTGAAACATATTTGTGAACATCGCATTTAGTCAGGCGTCCGTTAACGATATCCAAAGATATGTGATTTGGCCGTATGTTTCAAATTGGTAACGTAAGTTACATTAGGGTTGTTTGAATACCATTTTGGCCTTGAAAATGATTGCTAAGCTCACCCTGAACCACATGTAGATGGCGTAAACAAGTTTGCTACCAATTTAGATAGTTATTAAAGGGTACCACCACCCAAAAATAATATTCTTATTATAGAAAGGTAACAACTTTAGTATTCCATTCCTTCAACAAGTTCACAAACATATGTTTTCAGAACAAAATATATAATTGGAAAACGCATCACCATTCTCAACCATGCGTTTATGCGGTCTGAATTGCGTAGACTATAGTTTTGCAGAGCCAGAGCGCTCTGTGCAGAGCGAACGAATCATCCGGGATTCTATTGACGTACGCGTGAAAGCATTGACGCACTCGCAAATGCTTGGCCCGTGTGGAACCAGGAAATAGCAGTGGTTCCGTAAGTGGTGGACATTAATTGCTTTGTTTATGAATTACGCAACCCTTTGAAAAATGTAGGGTATCTATTTGATATCACAAAACGGTACCAAAACATATAATAATGTGTTGTCTTTTGCCTGGTGGTCCCCTTTAAGTATATCCTACACACATTTTTTTAACGCATGGCAACGTATGTTACATCACGTAAGTTACATCCTGGCCTTCAATCGGTTGAATAAGCAACATTTAGTTGAACTTAATTTTCATTATCGCGTAATATCAATCTACTTCATTGGCCTCAACTCCAGAATAATCATTTATATCATAGTCATTACCTATATTTACAATTCGTGGTAACGTATGTTACACCTCTTAAATCTACCTTTTTATCCTGTCTCTTTATTTTGTTCCCAGTCACATTTCTTTTGTATATTGACTTTCAAACATGTTTTTACTTGTATACCATGTTCTCATCATTAGAAAAATAAGATAACTGTACAGATGTCAGCATCTAAGCATATACTTTTATTTAGTAGAATAACAGTAACGTATGTTTCAGTAGATTTGGCGACACATTTCCAATGGGCATCACAATTTTAAATGAAGTGGAATAATTAAAACTTTTATTATGTTTCATAGAACACTGTGCTGCTGTCATGAAACCGCACTTGTTTTGCTACTGTGTACTCTCATTTTTGTACAAAATTGGAAAAACTGAACGATTTTGTCTTGGCGACATGGGTTTTTTGGTACCTCAGCCATATTCTATCCCCTGTCATTTGTTTATTTCACTTTCAATCGCTTTCAATTTATGGTAACTTTTACGAGAAGGACCCTCACTATCAAATAAAAATAAAATTTTGCTGGTGTAAAGTTAAATCTCTTCTCTAGGAGAGCAGGATCACTGGCGACACAATTTTTCACCAATTGTGCAGAGATAGTGGTTTTGAAGTTCTAGTGACAGAAACTGGGATCGAATCATTGAAACCTACAAATAATGATATTCATGCGTCAATTATGTCGGGTCTGTAAACTGATCACTGCACGGAGGTAAACAATGAACAGAACACTACCCTATGGGCATTTTATTACTGTGGTTGAAAACCAAAACAAATATTATTTTTAAATGAAATTATGAAAGGGAGGCAAATCATTCTAATCATTAACTATCTATAAATTATATTTATTTGAGTTGTTTCTTTTATAATAGGCTAACGGCAGGATCATATCATGGATGAATACATATATTTGGTACATAATGAGTGCACTATGCATTCAAGTATGTAAAACATTCACCTCACATCCATGAAAAATTAGAATAAAAAAGAGACAAAGAAAATTAAATCACTATATGGGAAAATGTCACTTTCTTTAATTACCAGTGCTCGGCATTGAAAATTAGAAGAGTGGGCACATAAATTGGACCTTAACAGATACAAGAATATTTAGTTTAAATATTATGCTGTTTATGCACTCCTCAAATTACATTTAATACCGTAGGCAAGAATACATGATAAATGTTCACATCATCACTAAAAGATAGGCGTAAAAATACTGTTTTAAGTACTAATAATCATTTTATCTTGGTTTTTGTAGCTAAAAACTACAAGAAGAAATTAAAATGGAAAACGTTGACATTACCACTCAACCTACCTTAACAGCGTCAATTGAGCCCTGGTCAAAACGGTTGCCAAGCAACCAGTCACCTAGCAACGAGCTTACGTGGTCATCACTCCATTTGATGTCCAACCTCTGTCCGTCTTGGGATATCCGGATATCTTGGATCGTTATGTTTATATCTAGATCCTATTTTATATGCAAAGTGTATAAATATAGACACATGTATGTACTTACTAAGTGAAGTAGGCGTATTGCTCAACATTCACATGTACACAACAAATAATTTGAATAAAAAATATCTTTATGTAATTAATATAACTGCTCTTTGTTTATGCAAATTATGCCTAATCACATTGCTTAATATAAATGAAGGCTGTTATAAATTGCAAACTATGAACCACTCATGTATACAGTTCTGGGGGGGGGGGGGGGGGGGGGGGGTGGATGTTTCACAACGATCCTAAGTTGAACTTAACTCTAATTTGGACTTACAAAGTATGTAAGCCATATGTAGCCTTGGAATGAAATACATTCAAAAGCCAATATGCAAGTATTTTAGACTTTTTAATAAATTTGTCATCAATAAACATGGAATCTCCTTGATAATAGAAAATATTAATGATTTGAATCAATATTTTATGCCTTTCAAAATAACTTTTCAAAAATTGTTTTCAAAGAAACTAACGGCTTTCCATAATTGTTAAGTTCAACTAAGGATCTTTGTGAAACACCCCCCTGGTCAAACTACATGAATAATAGTAACTAAAACTAGCATGTTATCACACAACACCACTGACTGGTTGCTTGAATCGTAGACACCGGTGAGGTCAACCATTTTCCCCAACAAATTTTGAATGTGAGTTTTTGTTAGAATAATCATTACATATGATTCAATATCACTTAGGTAAATTTTCTAAAATATTAAGGCTTTACAAATATTTTCTTTAATGTTCAAATATGTGGGACCCAACATTTATTCCGGTCGGAGATATGCATCGGTATTTCATGCTTATAAAAGGAAAGGCCGTATCTCTTGGATGGTGATGATGAACGGCAGTTCCAGACAAAAATAATCACAATTGAAAAAAACACCTTTGCAAAAAAAAAAAATCAAACTCACCTGCATGTACTTGAGTCGGGTGTGCGTGTCGACATCGTAGCAGGTCGGGCAGTGGCAGTTGTCTCGGAGCCAAACCACGGGGAACTTCTGACTGTGGTCGTCGCTCCAGTGCACGATCACCATCTCCGACGTCGGGTCGTGATCGACGCCGGACATGACCAGTGAGGGGTCTGTGTTGTATTCAGGATACAAGAGTGACTTACCATCGAAGGCCTCTCGGAACTGGTCCGTGGCAGCCGTCCTGGTTTGGGACGAGGTCGCTTTGAACCGCCGGGATGAACATGATGGCGTCCACTCTGTTAACATATATGGCATGGAATTATGAGTCAAGCCTGACTGGGGGGGGGGGGGGGGGGGGGCAGGGGCAGATGCCCCCAATAGTAATAATACTTATTTAAAAACACAAGGGGTAAATATTTGAAGAAAACAAGAAGAAAATCCACAAGGGGTGCTCCTCTATAATTTCAGTGCCCCGGGTCCAGTCAGTCCGACCACGTCCAATGTGGGCGGACTGATTAGCTACGCACATTATTGGGGCGGGGGCACACTCTTATTTCTTCATTTTTAGAGGATGTTCCCATTAAATTGCTTTAAATAAGTCATTTGGGGACACAAGCCCCCTCCTACATTCTAGTGCAATTGGTAGACTGGTAGCCACCAGAGCCGTATATACATGTAAACAGGTTCGGTTGTTGGCCCCTTGACTTTCAGGATGGGGTTCAGCTATAGTATTTTAGTCAGTTGACTACTGTACATGTACTAGTACTAATTATATGAGCGATCAGGCCACACCTTATGTGCTATATAGCCATATTTATTTCCATTGCAACTGCATATATAAACCGAACACAAAAAGTAACTTCACCCCTAAGCAATTGCCCATAATTTCATAACCGATTATTGTTTCAAGATGTTATCTTAGCACAATATTGGCACAGTTGTTATGTTCGATATGTGCGAAAATCAGAGATATTCATTACTTCATGGCTGAATGAGCACAGATTAAAGACAAAATGGCCCAATTCAAAAGTCACAAGGTATTGCGCGTGCCTGTACATTGTTGTGAATCCGCACATGTGGCAGAATGCATTGATCATGGTTTATGAAACAATGCTGTTTGATATTCCATTCATTTTGATTTTTTGATGTTACATGTGGTAAAATGCATTAATTGCAATTGTAAAACAGTGCATTTTTTAATTTTCCAACTCTCAATAATTTGTAATGATGATAATACTTTTGTGAATTTTGAAATATGACTATTTTTTCTGTAATGTGTGCTCACTCAACCATGGATTAGATGGTTACCTCTTATTTTTACACATTGTTTTCCTAACTACTATATGGATATATTGGCAAGACGAAATCTTGAAACGATTCTTGGTTATGAAATTATGGGCAATTGCAATTAGGGGTGAAGTTACTTTTTGTGTTCGGTTTATATATATTCTACATATTGATTCCTAGGCCATAGTCAACAAAACAAGCAATTATATATCCTGATTCTAAATATTATGTTCCTCTTTTCTACACTCTGCGCAGTGGGGAAATGTTGGATTTTGCTGACTAGTAAATGGCCATAATATACTACCTAAATTAGTTTGAATATTACATTGCAGATGTGGTTAGCATGGTATTTATATAATGTTGTTACCTCTAGTGGCGGCACATAGGTCCCGATTATTTGTGCAAGCAGACGATAAACACTGTGTTGCTCGATGTTTTCCCGAGATCAATCGCAAAGGATATTGCAGCCTTCCAGATCTAATACATTCTCGAGTGATCCTGATCCCGACAACAGCTTGGAGTTTTCGAAACATCATACAATTATATATATTTACTAGTATAGTACACCACTGACGGGCCACTGACACTTTTTTTTGTCCCCTTTTCACACGAAAGTCGGTCTAAACTGCACGGCAAAACTATACTTTAGCACTTTATTCCCAGGACTTTTAAATTTATCCGTGGTTTAGGTCCTCTGACCATTGCTCCATATAATATAGATTTGGGTCTCGTCCATATGTTACGCCTATTTGCCTAAATGTATAATGCTCTATAATACGCTCTCGTCATATGGCATGCGCACAATACAGAACCCAGTACAATATGGCAGCGATAAGGCTCCAATTTACCTAACCTAACCAGGCTGATCACAGTTACTATTTACCATGTTTACTAAATATCCATATGATACAGAGTAGTGAGTATTCGGATGAATGGTCACTCCGGTCATAGACAAGTCCGGTCAACTCTTAGTCTAGGTTCTATACTCTGTTTTTACACCTTTTCCCAATATATCGCGTAACCCGGTGCATCTGTTACGGTGAATCTGAACAGGTTCACCGGGGGTACAGATCACCGAGTTTATATACGCGTATATATATAGGGAAATGTGTATACAGAGTATAGAACCTAGACTAGTCAACTCTATACATGTATAAATCTATGCGTCAACTATACTACCCAGGGAGCAAAGGGGGTTTTACAGACATGGAATGTTATAAAAGGTTGGGGCCAGGAATTGTCTTCTAGGACCTTGTAGAAGCACAACCTAGGTGGACAACCTCACGAACTAGCTACTGGAAGGCCACGTAACACATATGAAGGATTTTACCCCTACTTTACGCCTCCTTAGGGTTTATGAATGCCCTACTCTGGTATTTTCACGATTACACCCAAACGCATGCTGCTATCATCACATTTCTTCGGACATGTCTTTCATAGATAGGTGTGCATCTTTTGATACCAAATTTTGCCTTTTTACTTCTATGGTTTGTAAGTCACATGTCTGTATAATATATGTCACGTGTCAGACATATAATATGAAATTTCACATACGCTTATGGACAAAAAATCGTGGAAATTGTGCAGATTATAGAATGACAAAAATATTTATCTGTAAAACCCTGTACATGTTAGATGGCATTATGATGAAAACAATACACTGGCAAAACAAATGATAAAACAATACAAAACAAAATAATTTGAAACAAAGAAATACATAAGAATTATAATTGTAATAATTATGATGATAATAAGGTTGATGTTATGAAATAGCGAACGTTCCGTCTTTTGACGATCGCGATGCATCATTATTATTACCCCCAGTCATTAGATACATGTACATACTGCAATCAATCCAGCACACCATGGGCGTAGATCTGTCATTGATACCTATTCATCAGGGGGGTGATCTATTCATTCATCCCCCCCTGATGAATAGGTATTACATAAGTATAGATCTACGCCCATGCAGCACACAGAGTGAACATTTCTACTCACATGGGAGTGCAAGGGAGACAGAGGGACAAAACTACAAAGTGACCAATCAAACCTCAATTATCAGGCTACATTATCACAGATGCCAATATGACATATTATAATTAAATTGGTGTGAAATACCCTATACTATAAGTGTGGATATGCTGATCTAAATTTAAGCATTTGTATGAATGATATCCCTCTAAAACTAAACGTCATTTACGATCTATACATTTATGTAAAGTACATCATCCGCTAAGAAGTAACAATGATGTGCTCGATTAAATGGTCCAAGTCTAAGATATCAAATGGCATTACATACAGTCATGTAGTTCTTGAACCATATATGTTGTGCAGTTGACAGCTAACACAGGAACTGCCCTGAGCTTCCTCAGTGAGAACAGTATTTGAGTGAACAATGTATTAATGGTTAATGATTCCTGGAGACATGTGCAGTCACCTGATATAACCATAACTGTTTAAACCATCAACCTGACCAGTTCAAGGATTCAAATCTTTGGAAAGCTGCCATATACAAGCTGTTTAATAGTGATCCATCTTGAAGATCTTATCCCAATAAAGAACATGCTTCTCCATATGATTTTACGTCACCATCATTGACAAGAATGCAATGTCACGGATTCAAACAGTATAATTGTTCTTAATGTAAAGTGCGCATTCATGATAAACATGTGTGTACTTCTAGTCCAATGAACACAACATTTATATGAGTCAAATACAAATTATTATTGTGTGGACTTATTGAAACAGTGATGTACCAATACAACCTAAAAGGGTACGATGGCTCAGAAAATGGCCTACAACATTAACAGATATCGTAACATTGTTTAAACCAAGCTTAATGTATAAAGAAGTAGTATTCATGTTATTGTTTTTAATTTGTTATATGTTTTATGTTTTATAATTATTTAGATTATATCATTTTAAAAACTTACAAAAATAACATTGAATGCCATTTGAAGAATTCCAAATACAAATTGTGTGACGTTTTAAAAAGTCTGAACATTTCAATGCGTTTTTGTACATAAATGAACGTACAATTATTTGTTGGTTGTATGACACGCGACTTAAAATGAGACGTGACACATTAACCGAAGATATTATGCAGTCAAATCTGGTATCAAAAGATGCACACGACTCTACAGAACACGGATCTGAAGCAATGCTTGTTAGTGTAATTGTGAAAATAGCAGAGACAAACCTTCATGAACCCTAAGGATTTAAGACGCTATTGACGTACATTATGGGTTAAATCGTTTGTACGCGTTTTGAGGACTTCCAGTAGCTAGATCGCAAGGTTGTCCACCTAGGTTGTGATCCTAGAAGGTCCTAGAAAACATTTCTGGTGCACAACCTTTTATAACATTCCATGTTTGATATCCTAAAAAAGGGGGTGTTTGCTCCCTGGGTAAAGGTTGATTATTTCGGTTTTTTACAGACGCATTCAATCAATTTTGCTTAGCCTACTGAGGAGGGGTCGGAAGGTAGTTTTAAACGTGCGAATAGATCTTGGTACATACAATGCTGTTGTATGCATACTAAACAGTGCACATGAACTCCTAATGAATTATTCATTCAAATCATACGATTCTTATGGTAATATCCATTTTAGGGTTATTTTCGGGGGTCTAGAGGCAGTAATACTCTTTGCTTACGAGTCCAAATCACTTGGTGTCGGTAATCAAGTGTCTGTCTGAAGTTCATTGTCATTTTAAAAGTTCGTTTTATGCATTCACATGGGAGTTCCCATTTCCCTGAGCGACCAGAGGCGACCGAGTTGGTGACTTGGTCGCTCAAGCGCTAACTTTGTGGTCGCTATACACAGATTAATATGTGCGTCGGGACCCAAATGGGGTGGTCGCTGGTCGCTTTAGGCATATGGTCACATTACGCAGGTCGCTATAACACGTGATGTTTCACGGGGGGGGGGGGGGGGGGGGGGCAGAGAGGAGTCGTTATGAGCAGGTGGTCGCATTAACAGGTTTGACTGTATATATTTAGTAAAAATATTTCAGGCCTCAACATGAACTTTTTACTGTTTCCCGACCATTATTATACTGTGAAAAAGAAGAAGAAAAAAGTAGAAGAAAAAAATCTTGCGTCTAATGCCCGGCGCAGACAGAGCCGACTCGACTGGTTGTCATTCCGATCGGCTCAGTTTTCAGTGCCTTGCGACACACATTTTGCCAGACGAGAGAAAGTCGGATGCCAATTGGGGCCGCGACCGACCGGGCCCAACTCTAGCCTGATTGAAACCAGTCGGGTCGGGTCGAGTCGGCTCTGTCTGCGCCGGGCTTAACTCGGCACTAATCCAAATATACTCAAACTTTCGCTTTCTAAGGTTGTTTTCCATTCACCCAATCTGCTCAAATTCTTGGGAAAATCTCTACTTTACATACTGTACACAGTGGCGTAGTGACTGGGGGGGGGGGGGGGGGTTTAAACAAAGAAATACATGTGCCCCCCCCCCCCCGTAATCATTCTGAACACGCTACGCCACTGACTGTACAGATTGTATCAAATACAAGAGAAAGAAAAATACACTGTAAGCTTGTTCCATTCTCTTTAACAAAATATGTTTATTTCTCATACATGTAGTTGCAAACAAACAAATGCCAACAATAGGACTGCTTTATAATGATTATGAAAGAATCTTTTTCAATATAATCTTAAAGATGAACATATACTTGTCATTGGAAATTGAATACCAGTTTGGTCTCAACAGTAACATCAGTGGCATAGCTTGGGTTGCTTGGTTATTTGTTTTATACAGATGGGTTCGATCAATCAAGCACGCAATCCAGCAAACTTAGCAGGTTATACGAAAGAATATGTTGTTAATATAACAGATCTCCTTAAAAAGAGGTTTAACTGTACTGATATTATTGCATGGTACAGTTAAACCTCATTATAATGAGATCCTTGGATGACACCATGACGATTACCTTGTTCTATCAGGGTCAAACACACATGGATATAACGCGCTGGGACCAGCAAAATTAGCTTGTTATAAGGGAATTGTGTTTAATATAACAAAACTCTTTATACAGAGGTTCCACTGTACTGCAATTTGGCATTAGGAAAGCACCCTCTGTAGATAAATGCTGTATTTGCCGGAGTGAGATTTGGCTCACGCATGCCCTTGGGCGAGATGGAATCTTGCCTCTTGCCTCTTTCCCCCCCCCCCCCGGTCTGTCTTGTGTGATCCTGGCTATGCCACTGTGGAACACCGAAAAAGGATATCAGCTTTTGGAACAATCTTTTGGTATTCATGACACAATTTACAAGACAATTTTATAGAATGAGAACTGTACATAAATACAATGATATTTGCATCTTATCCAGGATGTCTGGATATTTGTGACCTTACACCACAAAACGATAAATAAGTCTGGGAAAATGATTATGCTGATTTTCACGTCAAATCACGTCTGAATCTCATACCTTTAACCAAATTTGACTATTTCAGCTAATTACAGAGAAACTATATCCACGACATAACGGTTGTTTTGTGGTGTGAGGTCACATTTTGTGGATCCTCATTACGAGGTCCTTGTGACCATAAAAACTGCCTAGTTATATCAGTTATCTTGTAATATCAAGGTCAAAAACAAAAAGAATACAGGGCTTGGACCATCCCAATCATCATGTAATCCTGACTTATCTTATTATATTATGGGGATGTTGCATAGAGTTGCGATCACTCAAAGAAGTTGTGATTAAACGCAAGTGAGAAAATACGCTCATTTAAGCCCAATCAGATTTGCACATTTAGGTGCATTTTCTGACTTGCATTTAAATCACAACTCTTTTAAGCAACACCCCCAGAACCCTCTACATTAATTTTTCATGAATATTTCATGATTATCTTCAGCTACATGACTTCTATATGACTGTTTGTCCAAATACTGGCATGAATGAATAGATCACCCCCTCTTGAACAAAATCCTTGAACAAATGGCTTGCCCATGCATGCCATCAAATCCAATATTTGCAATATATCTTAACCAATGGCAGCAATAGCAACAAATTTATGAGTGATTTTAGTTACAGCCTGGAAATGCGATATTCATTGCACAATCATAAAAAACAAAATATTTTTAAATTGAGTAGATTACATAATTTGTTAGAGAATATTGAATCCATAACATAAATTGAAATAACTATTAGACAGAGAATACTTATCATATAATAAATTCTAGTACATATATAGTTTGTACATCATACAAACCGTGTATTTCAGTGCAAACAAATATATAGATTATAGATTGTAGTGCTGAATTAAACCAAAAGTAGCGAATGAAAACTGCGGTATGTTATTTATTTTAATATTAATATTGGAAATTCTCACTGTTAGAGTCTCTGGGACAATTCTAAAAATATAACAGACACATTTGGTTTTAATGTCTGGATCAGATAATCCCCATCTAATGGGTATTCTTACCGACTCTTTGCTCCCTCTCTATTGACTCTGAGCCCACTCTAGATTTCCTTCAGCAAGCCTCTACACAAACCTTTTTGCTTAGAACTACTTGCACGTTCGGGCAAGTAAAATCATGAATTCAACAGAATTATCACATTTTACTTTCCCGAACAAAAAATGTACTTGCTCAAAAAATGGGAGCAAATATATGAAACAAAAGAGCTCAATCTGCTTGGCAATTTTGTTTTGCTTGTTTGGAGATAAGATTTCTCTAGACCAGTGTTTTGAGCCCTGCTTGTAGTGAATCCAGATCACCAGTAAAACTAAGACCGCTGTTTCATCTTTTGTTTATACGTACATTTGAAATGAAACAAAACATTTAATGTAAACTTGTCTTTGCTTGCACCAACCAAATTCTAATTTCCGGCAACAAAAAAGTTTGTAAAAAGTAGGCAAATCTTCACATCGCTCTCCGACCTAGGTTCGTGGATCTTGAATTTGTACGCTTCCATCTTCCATTCCAAAGTACGCCCTCTTGGTCATGTTGATGAACAGTCCTGTATCCACGACCCCTGTTTGTGATGAATGTGAAAGACATTTGTTAGGATTTTCAGCTCTACAGGTTCCGGTTCTATATATTTTACTATTTTTAAGCCCTGATACAATAATATATCTGATATTACGAGGTAAATTCAATGGACCCAACATGCTCGTTATAACAAGGTTTCACTATTATGTGACCGGTTATAGCAAAACCCTTCACTTGCCGGTAATTCAAGTTTTGAAGAAATGGGCAGTTTACATAATTTGTTTAAAAGACTTATTATGATTGTAAAATTGACCCAATTATTGACCAATTCGTTAGAACACAGCATCAAATGAAAGCTTGTGATGAGGCCTTTGTAATGGTATCAAATTTTCATTTTGATTTTTACCGACAAGTGCAGGGTTTTGCTATAGCTGGTCACCTAATATGCAATATTCTACAAACCTGGAATCATCATGATGTCTCTGTTGATGGAGTCCCAGTTCTCCTGTTTCCCTTCAAACTTCCAGTCAATCACAAAATTACCATTGTCAGTCACAACAGGGCCCTACAAGAGGAAAGAAGGTAAAAAAGAACGTTTCAAATTAAATCACAGTCGACTTGTGATCAATCGCATTCACAGGGACTTAAGAAAAGCTTCAACTTATTTCGCCTTCCGTGGGAGGGAAGCAATACAAAGGAAGAAGAATCAAAATAGATAGAGCCAATATTAAACTTGTGCAATTCAACTTGGGCAATGCGAACTGTTTTCTAATATATATTTCATTGTTCGACATTTTACTTTTAAATCCATTGTCAGTCTGTATTTTGAAGATCCACTTGTTTGTCATGTAACACAGGACCAATATACAATGACACTACTGTACAAATACCAAAGTAAAATCATCTCTAAGTGTACAAAGTCTTATAACATCCATTTAATGTACAATTTTCACACAATACTCCGAGGTAACATCAGATCACGAAACTACACATTATATACCAACCATTCATCACTTTTTGCACTTGTCAACAAAGTTACTAGATCCCTTTAAAGGAAAAATAGTGATGTTGAGACAAAAACTTACAGCTTTACTCTTGGCCATCCGGAGTTCTGATGTGCCACCAAACATTGCCTGGATCTTGTTCATGATTGGTCGATAGGCCAGCGGGATGACTTCTATGGGGATGCCTTTGGTCCAGTTGATGCCGAGATCTGAAGACTGCTTCCTACAAATTTATGATATAAATATGACCCTTTTAAAATTTAAATGGAAAGTTTCAGTATATACATTTATCTCAATAACATTTCTTCATCTTCAAAGCAGTACCGCATGATTTTTTAAAAATTTTAATTTTCAACTATTTTACAAACCCAGACCAGTACTCAATTATATCTTTGACTTGAGCGATGGATCTAGCAAACAAATTGTTCATAGAAATTATTTGTAAAAATTAAAATACTTTTAAAATGTTGCTTTAAAAACCAGCACAATTCACATCCAAAATCAAATTTATGTGAGGTAGAAGAAAACTAAGTGTATACATAGCAAGAGCACAATAAAACAAAATCCACTTAGAAAGAGTTATAAATAAAGACATACAAATAAAAAGTAATTGTATGTTTTTGGACTCATTTTGAGAGTAAAGTATTTTATTTGACATCTTGGATGCTAGCAAGAAAGTTAATATGAAGCCCAGTAATATAACTATAAAATAATGCTTTAAATTTTTTAAAAATAATTTTGAATACCTGTAGTCTGCTATGATGATTAAGGTCTTGGAGTTTGCAGCAACTATCTTCTCTTGAGTAAGGCATCCTCTGTGTACATTAAAACAAAAAAATGACATATCATTGGTTGAGTAACAGAAGGGCGGTAAGTAACTTTTTTAACTTTGTAGAAATCATGTTTACCATTGGGGGAGTGGGGGACCCTTGTAGAAAACCAGTTTGCTAACTTAAACAGTTAAAATAGAATTCCTTGTACATAATAATGACTGTATATATATATTGAACACTTATCTATGGCTCAAAATATCTAATATTTGGTTCCATATAATGAAACGTGTTTATCCATAGCCTTCAAACAAGGGTGAAAGAGAGCGTTATTAAATAAGTGCGATAATTGTCTCAGCTCCCGTTCTCAATTTTATTTCTTTTTTATTATAATTCTTTGTAGATAAGTGCACATTCTTTATTACCATAAAAATCTACTAGATTTATACATGACTAATTCCATTCATTTTCATCCACATTGTGGGATCTATGAAAAATGGATATGAAAAGTTTGCCCCCTAAGATGCAACTCACCCTCCGCCCTTGATGAGTGTTAGACTACTGTCGACCTCATCTGCACCATCAATAGCAACATCTAACTGGAAAAGGTCAAAGGTCAAAGGTCAAAATTCAAATGTCAAAGGTTGAGAAAGAGGAGTGTGCCAAGTCACTTTTTGTACTTTCAAGATAATCATGTTTAATGTTTTGGAGCCTTGTTGATAGCACTCTTTTATATTTGATGAATATTCCCAAAATTTGACAAAATTATTATTTGAAAAATGAACATCACATAATGATAGAGGAGGCTCTGATAATTTACAAGATGGTATGCATAAACTTGATTTAGCCAAACATTTACTGAACTCCCTTCTCACTCTCACTCGACGATACCGTTATGAATCTACAGGAGTACAGAATTAATCTATTAGGCCTAGGTTACCTTCAATGCAATGAAAACCCTATTGACCTCTGGTATAGCTTTTAAGGGTCAAAGGTCAATTTCAATATTGATACAGTCATTGAAACAATTCAAGCAATGCAACGTCAAGCTGTAAAGGGTTCCATTAAAAGTCAAAACAAACAGGACATGAAATCATCATGAAAATACAGAATGAAAGCCAGAGTTATGATACAATTTAATTCCTCATAATTAATCATAATTTGTAATACTTTGGCTGGGTGAATTACAATTGTAATCCTAAATCAAAGAAATGTCATGATTTACATCAAAAACATCTTACAGATGTCATGTACTCAAATTTGCTGTATATATTTGAAACTGTTTTCATTATTTTCTTGACAAGTTTGTCCAGGAAACAAATCTGGCCAAGAGGCATTGAAGGTACCTATTCCAACTGAAGCCCACTGCACACTACGCGATCCAATCCGACAATCAATTAAGAATCTGAACTATACTTCATGCTTTAAAGGGGTAGTTTAGTTTTAGTAGAGAGGGCGCTGCACATCACAATTTTTTTGTGAGGTAATGAAAAACTGAGTGTCGAATTTGAGAGAACATGCAATTCTAATGGCAGAATAAACTTTATTTGGTCAAAATCGGTCCAGAAACGGCTGAAATATCAATAAATATATCTGATCTTATAATTATTTGGGGCCCAAATAATTAGATGAATTTTTCAAAATATAAAAAAAATGCATACACTTTTTCAAAAATGTTCAAAAGCGTTTTTTAAATAGTTGTTGATGATCTCTCTATTTAATCATGATTTCAATCAAACATCGCATGCATAATTTTGTATGAAAAATGGTTAAAACCAATGCCTTTTTAGAGAGTGCCCTCTTGTGTTTTAATGGCTCTTTTTGAATGATAATGGGCTTTATACTTAGTCGTTTGTAATTTTGTATACCTTTCGAGCATGGTGGAGTTATAACTATTAGTTTATAATGTTACTGTCCAGGTTTGGTTACTAAAATTCAGCCTTACCAAAACTGTACTACCCCTTTAAAACTGCACTACCATCATTTGCAAAAGTTTACGACCACCTGGGAATTTGTGGGTATTTCAATAATTTGGAATGCATTCTTTTGTCTCATTGAATGATTTCATAACATGTTTACTACAGTGGTCATGGAAACAATGTCAAAGGGCAGTTCAAGTGTGATACAAAGGTTATGCGTTGAAAATAAAAGTATGTCTGAAAAATAAATATGTTTAACTTTGTTTTTTCTTTGAGTTATTGCATTTTGGAAGGGTGGTCTTAAACTTTTGCAAATGATGGTAGTTCAGAAACACAGTTCAGTTGTTTGTCAGATTGGATCTGATCGTGTTCAAGTGTATGGTAGACTTTAAAATAAAGCTAGTCACCTGGCTTGGAACAATGCCGGGTTAGTTATCAATTGCCTTACACAAGCATTACATCAGGTGTCTGTTCTAGGTCGGTCAGTGTCAGGCCATTTTGTTGGGTTAGTTATCAATTGCCTTACCTCAGGTGTTTGTTCTAGGTCGGTCAGTGTGAGGCCATTTTGTTGGGTTAGTTATCAATTGTCTTCTGTTCTAGGTCGGTCAGTGTGAGGCCATTTTGTTGGGTTAGTTATCAATTGTCTTCTGTTCTAGGTCGGTCAGTGTCAGGCCATTTCGTTGGGTTAGTTATCAATTGTCTTCTGTTCTAGGTCGGTCAGTGCGAGGCCATTTTGTTGGGTTAGTTATCAATTGTCTTCTGTTCTAGGTCGGTCAGTGTCAGGCCAGTTTGTTGGGTTAGTTATCAATTGTCTTCTGTTCTAGATCGGTCAGTGTGAGGCCATTTTGTTGGGTTAGTTATCAATTGCCTAACCTCAGGCGTCTGTTCTAGGTCGGTCTGTGTGAGGCCATTTTGTTGGGTTAGTGATCAATTTCTTCTGTTGTGGTCGGTCAGTGTCCGGCCATTTTGTTGGGTTAGTTATCAATTGCCTAACCTCAGGCGTCTGTTCTAGGTCGGTCTGTGTGAGGCCATTTTGTTGGGTTAGTGATCAATTTCTTCTGTTCTAGGTCGGTCAGTGTCAGGACATTTTTTTGGGTTAGTTATCAATTGTCTTACCTCGGGTGTCTGTTCTAGGTCGGTCAGTCTCAGGCCATTTTGTTGAGTTAGTTATCAATTATCTAACCTCAAGCCTCTGTTCTAGGTCGGTCAGTGTCTGGCCATTTTGTTGGGTTAGTTATCAATTGTCTTACCTCGGGCGTCTGTTCTAGGTTGGTCAGTGTCAGGCCATTTTGTTGGGTTAGTTATCAATTGTCTTACCTCAGGCGTCTGTTCTAGGTCGGTCAGTGTCAGGCCGTTTTCTACGATGAGTTGTCTGGCTTGGAATGATGTCGGTACACAGATTATGTTGAGCTTCTCCTCTCTCACCCTCTCAGCTGAATGATGGCAAGATGGGTGATAAATATGAAATTTGTTTATTCAAGAAAAATCCTGAAAGCAGCTCATATCAAACAAATTCCTGTATAAATAGTTCTAAGCATATTTAGCTTGAAAATCAGGTTGATCAAAGGTGTATTGAAAACTAAACATCAGGCATTCTCGATACACCATAACCTATTATACCTGTATCGAGAATGCCTGTGCCTGTGGTGTAGCATGGTCGGACTGATTGAGGGTGGGGGGGGGGGGGGGGGCACACACATTTTTGCAGGCACACCTTATGTATTTCTCTTTTGTTAAAAGATATTACCCTATATATGTTTTTTGTATTGTTTTTGTGAAAATTTGTGAAATTTGGGTGCCTCCCCCCCCCCCCCCCCCCGCATTACGCCACTGTCTTGGGGGGGGGGGGGGGGGTCCTCAAAAGGCTAAAATACATGATGAAACAGGAATAAAACTCTTTTTAGAATATCTCAGAAAAAAAAAATCATAAAACACAATTTGGTACAGTTAATAAGATCATAAAAGAAAATAAACATAACTCACACAAGTCAACTACATTCTTAGGCCATTCTTTGAAAAGTGAAACTTTTTGGGAAAAAATAAAGTTTGTTTTTTTCTGTTGTTTTATCTATTATTGGAAAGATCAATATCTAAGGTTTTATAAAATATATGTTTTACACTAAATATTGAAAATTCATTACTCATCTGCATAAATTTGCATAATTCAATATTTAAAAAAAATTAATAACTCCAAAAATAATTAAGCTAGCTCATTCCTCTTAATCTCCTGCACATGTTGATACCAACTTTGTGACAATTGAACTTCATGTTACTATCTAAACCTAATATTTGTAAAATTCCGATTTCCATTCACATTGTACAGTATGTCACACACGTGACCCAGACATCCCCACACAATAACATACATTAAAAAACAATTGTTTGAGTTTATTTATTTTTTGTACCATTTTCTTACTTACAGATATATATCTGTTGTCTGTTATCATGAACATTTGAGCTTTTCATACCTCACAGCATTTTCAAAGTGAAATTGAGTTTTAAAACATTTCTTCAAAAATGCTCCCGTGCAAAGTCACACACGTGACCGATGCCATTTGACCTCTGTCCTTGGGTAACGTAATCTTAATAAAATCTTTTGTGTTACACTTGAAAGACTTCAACATATGCAAGTCATATATGAAGATCACATCATCATACCTCAGGTTACTTACTGAAATATTAGCATCTTATTTCAAAAATTTCATATTTTGGGTCACACACGTGACCAAGAATGGCCCTCTTGTGCAATTTAACCCGTTCCCTACTAGATTTAACAATGTCCATTGAGTTAATATGGCGATCACAAGTTTCCCATAACTAAGCAACACAGTTAAATTATGGGACAGAAAGACTGTAAAGTGTATCTAAGACCTACCAAGTCTTTGAACTGCAAACACAACCGTGGAACCACTGCCGATGCCAACCTTGAAGTTATCCTAAAGATTAAGAAAACAACATAATTAATATATCTTAGAGCACTTATAGTTATGTACAGTATATAATTGATTTTAATGATTTCCATTACGTTTGAATTGTGCTGGAATGAAAATTATAAAGTGGCGATTGATGACAGTCATCTGACTGACACTACCTGTTATATTACGAAAGTACATGTAGTTTTGATATTTGCTTTATTATAGACCTTTAACTTTACTTATTTATTAACTATAATAATAACGTATATTTATATATGGTTGTAAACTGCAGCATAAGCAGCGCCTTTCTTTGCTTGGTCATCAAGTAGACTAAACGTTGAACTTTGATTAACACTATGACCAGAACTGGTAGTGGTAGTCACTGGAACAGGTGCATGATGGGAACTCTCCTCTTCTTTCTTCTTTACTGTCTGTAGCATGCATTTTCAGAAATTGTTTCTGAATGCCATTAAAACCCCTCTTCCTCCTCCTCTTTCCAAAGATTGGTTTAAATTTACGACCCATGACAAATTTAAAGGGAAAGTTGAGTTTTGGTAGAGAGGGCGCTAGACTACTTAATTGGTTTGTGAGGTAATGAAAAACTGAGTGTAAAATTTGAAAGAGCATAATATTTAAACAATAAAATCATCTTTGTTTGATCAAAATCGGTTCAGAAACGGCTGAAATATCCATAAATATAACAATTTGTAATAAACCCGGGGCCCCGGGTTTATTAGAGAATTTTGAACCAGCCATTAAAAATTCAAAAAAATGCTTCCTCTTTTCAAAAAAGTTACAAAATAGGTATTTAAATAGTTGTTGGTTATTTCTCTATCTAATCACTATTTCAACAAAGCATCACATGCACAATATTTTATTCAAAATGGTTGAAACCAATGAGTGTTTAGAGAGCGCCCTCTTACGTTTTAACGGCTCTTTTTGAATGATAACATGATCTTTACTACGTCATTTGTAATTTTGTGTTCCTTTCTAGTTATAACTATTAGTTTGTAATGTAATGATGCAGGTTTTGGTTACTAAAATTCAGTTTCACTAAAACTGTACTCTCCTTACCAGAACTCAACTATCCCTTTAAATGTTGACAAAATTTGTCTAGGTCCAGGGAGTGTGTGGTGGGTGCGTTTGGTGCAGCTAGCAGTGGCCCCTACCAAGGGGGAACCCTACCAAGTACCAGTACCAGTACCCCCGGCCACCAGTACCAGCTATACTCATTTTAGCACTTGAGTGTTTGTAATTGTCTTAGAATAGATGAATCAAAGGTCAAAACATACATACCTTCACGTGGTTGTCAACTGCAGCACAGGCAGCAGCTTGCTTTGCTTGGTCAACTAGACTCATGGACATGGTTGAACTTTGATAAACACTGCACGATTGAAACAACAAACGGGAAACAGTCTTCAAACATGTGTTTCTCACGATCGGAATCACTTGCATTCTGATCTCTGCATGCAGCGCGGAAGTACTACGAACTTTATACGAAGTGTTTATTGTGTGTGCAGTGTGATGTGAGTGGCAGTGTAGTATTCTGGCGCTCGCTGGATCGAGAGTGCACGTGCACGCGATCCCCAAAACAAGACAACGTAGTACACGTAAACATAACAGACGACGAGAACCATATATACTGCAAAATAAAACCGCATAGCGCTGTACTGTGTGTACGTGTTGATCGTAGCTGGGATCGAGGCTCTCCATGATAGGGTACAAAGTTTTAATTCTAATTCATTGACATTGTACAGAGAGATCAACTACAACTAGCTACGACAATGCATCAAGTAAATGTCGGGGTAGAATTCATTTTCTCGCTGGTATATGGGCTCCTTGCGGTATGCCTGATCGTGCCACCCGTCGAGTTTCGGTCGGCGGGGTTGACCATCCAGCACATCTTGTCGACATGGCTGGGCAGTGAGGATCTTCACTTTGTCCAGTTTCATATGAAGAGGACCACAGCAACCGTGATAGTGCATGCAGTATTACCATTAGGTTAGTGAGGCTTTCCGAATGAAGGGTTAAGATTAATGAGCAGAAAACAATAAGTGATGCCTTTTTAGTTTTAATTACCACTCCAATTGCGATTATAACATTTTAAACCTGCTAAAATAATATGAGTATGAAATTGAAAACACTGAGACAACAATTAAAGCAAGGCAGTGGCCCGGTGGCATGGGGCCACTAACAATTGATGTCAGACCACCAGAAAATATGTGTATACTGTGCATGAAATGAAGTACAAAATGAGACTAACACCAATTTATTCTGTATTATTGAAATAATTTACAGAAAACATGTTTGTTGGTTACTTTTATTATATTACAGGGCACTGGCCCACTGGCCCGCTGGCCCGGGGCCAGTAAAATTGCACTTCGGGCCAGCAAAAATGTATCAAAGTCATATTTGGTGGCCTAATCGGGCAAGCAGATTTTCAACCCAACAATGACAAAATGAGAAAAATCATGTTTTCTTCCATGTTATGCTTTTTCTATAATCACAGGTTTGATCAGGAAAGAGAATACAAATGTTAAATTTAGTAAAAATTTTACTCATGAAATAGAATTTCCGGGCCAGTAAGTTTTTCTTTTGGGCCACCCAAAATGAGGAAGACTTTATTTCACTGGCCCGACCGGGCCACTGACAAAAAAGGTCAGTGTGGAGCCCTGTTATATACACGATTGTTTTTGTAATCTCATCTTTTTTCAGGCGACCAAACATTCCAAAACATATTGAAAAGTTTTGTGCATTTACTCAACACAAACCGCACGGCGCGCTTTAACACGGGGAACGCGCTAAATTTAGCTCCATTTTGGTGCGCTTTGTGAAATAAAACTCCAATAGCTTAAAGTCGTTTAAACAATTTATACGGTCTCGGCTGGAATATTAATCAGTGATAAATTTCCTTTTCAATGGTACCAATTATGTCTCGTTTTGTTACTGGGAAAATAGGGCCATTTGCCGTTGAATATTTGGTAAAATTTGCCACATTGACCACTTCCCTATGGCGAATTGAAACAATTTGACGAATTTGTACCAACCCTCGCTCATTCAGCCGATCGTATAATTTTACCCTGTTACGTTTTTATACCGTCTCGCATACCAAAACAAAGAGGACAAAAATACCTTTCTTCTAATGTAAGAAGCATTTTGATTATTAGACGGGAAAATAGGGCCTTTTTTGTGTTTCTTGACAAGGTTATCTATCCACTTTTACAATGTTTGATACTCTGCGTGTGGATCGTACTGCAATAGCACGTAGAATCGTGCATGCGTGAATGAGCTATGTTAACGCGCAGTGTGCGTATCGCGCGCCATTGTCCAGGTACATAGTAAATATTCAACGTAGATTATAAGCCGTGTTTGCATGTTGTAATTGTATATAGAATAGATCTGAATCCACCGATTCGCGTCGTCTGCTCGTGTAAGTCTTATGCGCGTTTTCGATGGAAACTTGTTAATATGGACCCCAAAATGAATCCATCCCAACTGGTACCAGTTGATACCAGTTGGCCAACTGGTTTCAATATGGAAATTGGTACACTGGAATCAACTGGAATCAATTGGAATCTACTGGAACAACCAGTAAGAATCCAGTAAGAACCCAGTTAGGCTGACCAGTAAGAAACCCAGTTGAAACCATTGAGAAACCAGTAGTGGGATTAACCAGTACATGACTTGAGGACCAATTAAAGTAGTTGGTTTCAACTGGTATTTTGAATTGGTTTCAACTGGTATTTCTATTGGTTTTAACTGGTCTTCTGCATCTGTCCATTTATCTTTACTGGGAACCGGGAATTTTAACTGCTACCGTTTGATGCCAGTTAAAACCAGTAAAAACCAGTTGAATTTCCAACTGGTTTCAACTGTTTTTTTCGACCTGGGATTATTGGGATATGTGACAAATGATATGTCCCCCTTCTCTTACATGTACCCTGGCTACGGCATACAAATGCATGTTAGGTTATAGTTGATTTGTGATCTTGCCAGGTTACATAACACATTTACTTTAAATTATAGCAATATATATGAGCCATATTTATTGATAGGATTTTTCATCAATTTATTTTCTCTTTTAATGTGGTTAAGACTTAGCTTGGATAATAATATTGATAGATAATTTTTAAACTGCCTTCGTTGTTGTTAGTTATGTTCCATATTGCTGCATCTTTTGGAACCAGTGTGTGCGGGTCCACTTGCCCTAGGGCACTGGAGTGATGAAGTTCACTTTGTGAACCCTGGCCCACATACATGTACTGCTTCTCATTATTTTCTCTTGTCTCGGTTGTAATTGGGCGAAAATTTTAAATTTTAAATAGATATATAACTAAGTTTTTATAAATTTTTTTCTTTTCCCTTTTCTTGCTTTTTTTTTTTTTTGGGGGGGGGGGCTTTTTTGGGGGGCAAAAACGCTTTTTGCCCCCCCACTTTTTGGATTGGGGGGGCGGCCGCCCCCCCTGCCCCCCCACTTCCGGCGCCTATGGTTGTAATGTATATTTGTGTATATAATTGTTTTAATATTTGTGTTGTATTGTACACTGTACTATGCTATGGTCGAATAAATAATAATAATAATAGACTTCAAGCAGTATTTCACTACTGGAGGTCAAAGGTCATCACAGGTCCAGTTACATAATGTGTGTATTGTACACTATTTGGTTTAGGTTCGTCTCTCCCATTTACTATGTTAATCAATTTTGATTGTTTGTTTTTCTTGTTGGCAGGTTACTACATAGGTCTCGGTTTGGCCTGTCCAGAGTATGACCTCTTCAATCCCTGGAATACATCTCTAGTCTGGAACACGGTTCTCGCTGCCGCAATACTGGTCCTGATCATAGCTCTTCTTATCGCCTACTACTGGTCAAGGAACAGCTGGTCCAGTCACCCTATCGCAACAACACTCGGTCACCACACCGATTCCTGGCGGGCAGTTTCGTCGAATATCAACATCGAGTTCCGACGGGTGAATAAATTCTCCACGGGACCTCCCGGCGCTAGGGTCTACGTCACGGATTCTTGGATCATACGAACTTCGGCGTACGCGGTGCACTTTGCTCACAAGCAGGACTGCCATTTGAACATCCTCAAGAGCGTTGACCATGCCTTGTCGCACGAGAGCAGTACGGGGGTGCAGATCCTCAGCATTGAAGTGAACAGCATCAACAGGCACATCAAACCATTTCAGATAAGGTGAATCATGTGTTCTTGTCATGATCTAGAGCAGGCGCGCCGATTCGTTCCGAAAACACAATTTGCATTGGGGGGGGGGGGGGGGGCGAGCATTGTAAACAAACAATGCTCGCCCCCCCCCCCCCCCCCCCCCAATAAATGCATTGTGTTTTCCGAACGAATCAGCGCCTCTGATCTAGAGTTATCTTTATAGGTAGGGCGCGTTTATCTTGTCTTGTTTAGCCCGTAATTAGCATTTTATAATGTGTTTCAGGCTAATCTGCATCGAGGGACAAGATTTCCCTAAAACACATTTCAAAACAATGATAATGGGCTAAAAAGAGAAGAATGCCTTTACATTTGAAATCACAACTGATCTCTCTTATCCTGTTAATTATCCCAGTCACACAAAATTGTGTAAAAGCATCACTGATGATGGCTCATATCAATCCCTGATGAATTACTAACAATGAATATTTCTAGATATCTCACACTCGATAAATAATTATCTTACCATCGTATAAACTAAAACAGTTTTCTGTCATTTCTTTATCATAATACATGTACTTCCTTAACTTCTTAGACTGAATGCCCTGGACTACAAAGACTTGAAGGACAAGGTCAGCATGCCCATCGTCAATGCAAGGAACGTCGTCTTTCAACAGACGCTGACCGATCGATTCCTGGACGCCTTTCGGCAGCAGGTACAGAGCAACCAATCCTACGTTCTTCCCGATGGCTCACCAGTAAGTTATGTGGTCACATCATTTACATTGCAAAGTTTTGGCAAATTTCCTGTTGAACCTAAAGATAATAAAGAGTACTGGTGGAGCTTTGTGAAGTTTGAACAAATGATGTAAATCCTTCAGGAATACTGTAGAAATGTAGAAACAGTTATAATTGTATGATTTAACCTCAAATTTGTCATAATACAAAGTAAAAGCAGAGAAATATAGCTTGGCCTTATGAGAATAATTAAGTGCTAGCATACTTTATGCATTCGTAGATTGATCCTTCTCATGGTTACCCATGAGATCTACTCTATATTTCGATAAGGTGCAGTGGAATGAGTTCGACTTTTACCCTATTTTGACATAGAAATAAAGCTCCTAAACCCAATTATAGTAAGCTTTGATAGTTCAATAGTTAACAATCTCTTTCATGGTCTTTCTCGGCCACCTGGCCATGTGTATAGGATGCCCTCAAACGCCCTCTGATGTGAAGCTACTGAAGCGGTGCAGTGAATCTTTTTGGATGTGTGCAGTGCTACTGACGAGCCATGTGGTACTTTGAATTTCTAGCAATAAAAAAGAATGTTCATTGACGGGTTATAGTGAGTTTAGTTTCCAATCTCTTTCACATTATTCTTTTCTCTATTTCTCTTTGCCCAGTCGACAGAGACGTGTATAGGATGCCTTCAGACATCTTCTGACGTGAAGCTACTGAAGCTGTGCAGCGAATCCTCCGGGTGTGTGCAGTGCTACTGTCGACCCATGTGGTGCCTGGAGTGCATGTGCAAGTGGTGGGTCAGCAGGCAGGAGAGAGACAAGCCAGAGACGTGGCTGGGAGCGCAGTCGCCGTGCCCTACCTGCCGCTCAAAATTCTGCCTCTTGGACGTTTGTGTAATAAGATGACGAAAAGTCATACAAAAGCAATGTTTTACCATTGCATTTATTTAAGTATTGAAAGGATATGTATGTACAAGAAACTAGCTAGATGTATAATCAAATTTGAGAATTTGACAAAATGTATATTATATATTTGTATTAGAACACATCAAAGAGGGAGACCAGAAAAGGAAAGAAAGATTACAATTTAATATTTTAGCCTTTAATTTGATACAAATTGACCACGATGCTGTCCATTTTTAGGGCATCAAGAGATCAAGAAGACATAGAAAAAGACTGTCTTTCATAAGCTATGACCATTGGCCCCCTCTGGTATCAATAATGCTTTTCTCGATTCCCCTGAAATGCAGTCCCTATTTGAATATTTTTCATGTCATTACATCTATTATAGGTTCGTACTCAAAGACTTCTTGTTTTTAACATGAAGTGGACGATTTAAATTTGATACATATGTGTTGATCTTTTCATGGACTTGTTATGTGGATATACAGCGTAGCCAACAATTATTTGGACACCCTGAAAAATAGGAAACTAACTATTTTGATAATTTTTCAAAAATGGTCTTATATTTCATCTTGATTTCAACAAAGCAGCATCTAATAAACACATACAATTAATTTTAGGCAGCTTTTTACCAAACATTTTCTTCAAAATTTGTTCTAGCATCATTTAAATTAAAGTGATTTTGTCAAGGTGTCCGAATAATTCTTGGCTTCACTGTATGTTAACCATCCAGGGGTGTTTCACAATGATTTTAAGTTGAACTTAAATTTAGGTTGGACTTAAGCCCGGCGCAGACAGAGCCGACTCGACCCGATCCGACTGGTTTAAATCAGGCTAGAGTTGGGCCCGGTCGGTCGGAGCAGATTTATCGTGTTGAATCGGCCCCAACTGGCATCCGACTGTCTCTCCGCTGGCAAAATGTGTGTCGCGAGGCACTGAAAACTGAGCCGATCGGAATGACAACCAGTCGAGTCGGCTCTGTCTGCGCCGGGCATTTCGAGTCATCGAAAGCCATTTGTAGCCTTTGAGTGAATATTAAAGAGTAAAAATGCACATATTTGAGACTTTGAATGAGTTTTACATCAAGAATTGATTGAATCTCCTTGATAATAGAAAATATTTGTTTTTAAACACAATTTAATTTTGTTTTAAAAAGTAATGTATACATTTTATACAGCAAATAATATTGGCTTTCCATAATGTTAAGTCTTAGAATTTCAGTTCAACTTCTAAGGATCTTTGTGCAACACCCCCCGGTCTGTGCGTTAATTATGCTCTTACTCATAACTCTTAATTCACATCATGACATAACAACATGATTTGTTTTGTTTCATTCATAAATAAATCCCTGAAGAAGCCCTATGGGCGGCCATTTTTATTGGAATTTGGAAACCAGGTTTCACAGTGGTGTTTATTTCAATTTGTCTTGCCTCTACCTCAGTTAGTAAATTGATGCAAACCAACTTTATTTACCATGAAATTAATATGAAAAATATATGTCCACCCATATTTAGAAGGAAAAAAAAGATTTGGCAAACTTCGGAAGCTGATTCCAAGAAAGTTACTAGGTACAATTTGTTCAACTCTGTTTTTTGCTGCCATAATTAGTACAGTGGAACCTCGTTATAACGAGGTAATTTCACAGGTCCAGGTTATAATGTATTTTATTATTTGTTAAGCCCTGATACAAGATATCTGATTAATTCAATGGGCCAAAGGTGCTCGTTAAAACGAGGTTTCACTGTACCGTACCACCACCACCATTCCACAATCATCATTCCACTACACCACAGTAATCAAAATATTTATTGAGCCTTAAAAATCAAGTAAAATTAATGTCTTATTCATTTTTTAATGCAGAACAATCATTTGTATTGATATACATTGAGGTATTAAAGCGATCTGAGCAGCTTATGCTCTTAAAAAGATTTAGATACAAAATTGAAATTATTCTCCCCCTTCTAGATGGGGATGCAAGTTTTCAGGCAAAAGTCTGATTTCAAGCCCTGGTTACCAAGAAATGCAGGGTTATTTGTAGCTACAGTCTCTGGCATCCCTGTGTATATAATAAAATGATTTGTACAAATCATTTCATGTAAAAAAAAATGTGCATGCACCACATAATGTACCAATCAAAATAGAACCTCACATTAACAGAATGTTTCTAATCATGTCAAAGGGTATTTTTTTATTCTTTTAAATATAACATTTAATAACAAATATAGTTGGAAAAAACAGATTGAAACAAAGTCCCACATCTGTTTTGGTAGAAAAAGTGATAAATGTTAGAAGAAAATATTGCAAATGTAACAGTAACATTCTATAGTGTAAATTCACATGCAGGGGAAACTGGGCATACATATTAAACACCATTCTAACAATTTAGAGGTCCCTGTTCCATTCCAAGCGAAGCCCAATTTGACTTGGCTCTTTTCATTTATTATAGTGTGAATGGTTGCAAACACTATTTAACACTATCGTATTGTGTGCAAGCTACATGTAATTCTTTCAAATACACTAATACAGTGGAACTATCATTTTAGAGCGAGAAACTTGGGAACATGAAAAATTACCATGTTATATGAAGTATCTTACAATGTTGCTTGTAAGTATCGGTTTCCATGGTGGTGTATATAATACGTGTGGTTTGCAGTTGCACCATGTGAGAGGGGAGGATTGGTGAGTCATGAAAAGGACTATGGTAGTCCTAGAAAGGACTGTTGGTAGTCCTAGAAAGGACTTGGTATTCTTTCTAGGAGAGTCCTAAAAAGAACTGTTTGTAGTCCTAGAAAGGACTGTTGGGATAGTCCTTTCCAGGACTATCCCAACAGTATTCCTAGAAAGAATAGCAACAGTCCTTTTCAGGACTACACCAACAGTCCTTTCTAGGACTACCAACAGTTCTTTTTAGGACTCTCCTAGAAAGAATACCAACAGTCCTTTTCAGGACTACATCAACAGTCCTTTCTATGACTACCAACAGTCCTTTCTAGGACTACCAACAGTCCTTTCTAGGACTACCAGTCCTTTTCAGGACTCAGCAATCCTCCCCTCTCACATGGTGCAACCGCAAACCACACGTATTATGAAGTATCTTGAACTAACAAAATAAAGAGCATGGACAATAAAAGTATTACGCTCTAGGGTTTTATTTAACAGATCCAGTAACTTTGTTTGAATTGCTCAAACTCACTTACATCTCTATTGGTTCATTCCTGCCTGGTTGTTTTCCTCAAGATTACATATAAACGTATGAAACCAGCTTTGGCTTATAAATTAGTTTCTTGGTTATTGAGTAAGATATGTGAACCCCTCAAAAAAAAGTTCTGCAATTCCAAGTTTTTTGTTACTACATTGTCCTACATGAATTTGGTATTTAAAAACTTGTTTATTCCCCTCTACATCAATCATGCCCCATTCATAATGATTATGTAATCCTGGAATCTGCATTACACCTGAATATGGAGCCAGGTCAAGATTGAAATATTGTAAAATGCACTGTTAATGTGTGACTGCCTCAACATCATTCACCATGGAAAATTCACATTGACAATAACGTTGCATTTTGCAACATTTCACTTTTGTCTTGGCTCTATATTCAAGTCTACTGCACATTCTGTTATCATTACACATGGGGCCTCAATGTACCAATGTATGCATTTACCAATACTGTTATTTTGCTTTAAAGGGGACCACCAGACAATGAACACACAGTTTTTTCTTTTGGTACCATTCTGTGACATTAAATAGATGAGCAACACTTTGCAAAGGGTTGTGTAATTCATAAACAATACAATTAATTACCACCACTTACGGAACCAACATGGCCTCATGGTTCTGTATGCATTTTCCAATTATATAATTTTTCTATATATCAGCCAATAAATGTCTACAACTGATTTAGCATAATATTACAACAATATTGTAGATATTCTTGTGAAGGTATTGTATCAACATTTTATTTAAGGTATGCCACGAAAAAGTTATCGAAAAATGGAGAATAAACAACTTCATTGTCAGTTTTAAGAGTCTTGGGTATTCGCTTACGCCGTTGTTCGATAACAATCTGTTGAAAAGTTTGGCTTGCAAAAGGCGGACACTACCTTTAAGGATCAAAACTATATTACATGCTTTAAATACGCACATATTGCTTTAGTTCAGATACAAATTTGTTTGTTTGATTGGAAATGGATCGTTGGCTTTACCTTCATGCCTTTAGGGTCATGAAAATGACATTTTGTTAGTCAGTTCAATGGCCATCGCATCCAACAGTGGAGTTGAGTTGTTCATGTTCATCTCTTTGCTGACCAACTCTCTCATGCGATTCATGACCTCTTCCAGGAATCCTGGGTAAGATTCTGTGCTGGCATTCCACTGACCAATAGTGCTTGGATGAGGCAGTGGGAGGAATTCCCTTACGAATGTGTACGCTTGGGCACTGTAAAAGTGCAGAGTTATCGCAAATTTCTTCAGCTCATCTGAATAACTGGCAGAATCAATGTTGTGATTTTTTACCTCCTTTTCAAAACAGAGAAAGGAGCTTTCGCCGAAATGCGTATGAAGTAGGTCCAGTTGGCACTTGGTGATAAGGTTGTTGTCTGCGACAAGTTTGAGTAGCAGTGAAATGCTCTCTGACCACTGACCAATGGTGCTTGGATGAGGTAGCAGGAGGCATTCCCTTAGGAATTTGTACGCTTGGGCACTGTAAAAGTGCAGAGTTATCGCAAATTTCTTCAGCTCATCTGAATAGCTGGCAGAGTCTCCATTGTGGTTTTTGACCTCCTTTTCAAAACAGAGAAAGGAGCTTTCGCCGAATTGCGTATGAAGGAAGTCCAGTTGGCACTTGGTGATAAGATTGTTGTCCGTGACGAGTTTAAGAACCTGTGAAATGCTCTCATCATCTGTCCTGATCAGAACTTTAGAACGTCGTAGCTTCTTTTTTGCTCCATTTAATTGGGTCTGTACATGAACATTGTGCAAGCTTTCTTCAGGTTCACCTTCAGATAAAGTGTAAGGATGGTCAATGTGTGATATCTTTGTTGTTTTTCCTCCATTACATCTCTCATCAGTTTTATGTAATAGACTTTGCTTGAGTGAACTGTAAGGATGGTCAATGTGTGATATATTTGTTGTTTTTCCTCCATTACATCGCTCATCAGTTTTATTTAATAGACTTTGCTTGAGTGAAACTTCAGACCTTGTCCTTAAAGAATGGTCAATGTGAGGTTTCTTTGCGGTTTGTTCTCCATTACAACTCCCATCACCTTCATGTAATAGACTTCGCTTCAGTCGAGTCTCGATCCTTGGCCTTGAGGACTCATTGATGTGCGGTTCCTTTGTTGTTTGTTCTTCATTACAACTTTCCTCGGCTACATCTAATAGACCTCGCTTCGGTCGCGTCTCGACCCTTGGCTGCAGTGAAGCCTGTAACCTTGAAGTAAGCTCCTTGAGTGCTTGAGAGCGGTGTGCAGGGAATATCGTTGGCACAGCCTTTGGTAAAAGGCAAGATATGTAGTCATCTGGGCCCCTTTCACTTGGATGAACGCCTGTAAAGAAAGGTAGAATATATAGATATTTTAATTCAAACATATAGGCAGGGCTCGACACTAACACTGCCCGCTTGCCCGGGGCAAGTAAAAATTGATGTCCGGCAAGTAAAATTTCATAAAAGGTCTAGTTTGCTTGCCCGATTGGGCAACTTAAATTTTTCTTCAATTGCGATAGAAATATATTGTGATTAAAAGAAGGCAAAGAAAATGGGATTCCAACGGGATTCGAACCCGAGACCTCCGGATTGCTAGACCGGTGCTCTACCGACTGAGCTATAGAAAACCCTAGACGGTGCTCGTCCCTGTGAAACCCCTTAATTCTCATTGCCAAAATGGTCAGAAGCTATTATAACCTGACATAAACCTGAAGGAAACAAATCAACTTAGGGATATATGCTATATATATGTTATATTCGTATTACGTAGTTCAGGCAAAGCAGCAAAAACCAGACACACGTGTCGCGGTTTTTGGTTTGCGAAACCGCGACAGGTTTTCGCTGCTTCGCCTGAACTAAGTAATACGAATGGAACATAAAATTGTATTGGGAGTCATCGATTTATTAGATCTACTAAATGATAATCGCTTGTTGGTAGATAATAGCCCCAAAAAGTGGCGCGATGACAATCATATTCAGTGAAGTGTGTTGAAGATACGATCGGTCACTGAGTCTCAGTCTGAGATCATTAATGTCCTATTCTCGTCAGAAATGTCGTAATCAAGGTAAATGTGAACATCATGTTAACATAATTCCGTTAAAATCATATTAGAAATGCTAAAAATATAATTCATTTACAATTTTGCTGTATTTTAGAAGATGATTTATTGTCATAAATGCGCTCAATTTTTGTCACTTCAATGAACAGGTTTTCCCAGCGGCGTGACATGCCGATAGCGAAATCAACAAAATGGGTAAATTTCGGGTACCCGTGACTCGCCCGAAAAATTATTGCGAGTCCCGGGAGGGAAATACTCCCGAAGTCGACAGCACTAGCTAGCATACACAAAAGTTATTGTAAGGTATACATTTGTGGACAATGGTGTAGTGTGGTTGGACTGATTTGGGAGCATCCAAATGATTGGGGGGGGGGGGGGGGGAGGGACAACTTATGTATTTCTTTGTTTTTAGACATTAATGCCCCCAATGCCCCCCCTTCCCATAGCTTCACCACTGTTTGTGGAAAGGTGTACTGAAATTGAACATACTTGCAAAAGGAAGTCTGAAAATTTACCATTCATGTAGTCTTTAGCTCTAAAGTGGTCGCTACAAACCAAACTGTGCGTTGATGGAGTGAAGTCAGCTCGATTTACATTTGCCAGCCATTTTGCAAGAAGCTGCTCATTTTTAAGTGGAAATCTGGAGAGAGAAAAAAAAAAGGAAAATTTATATTAATTATATCTTAAAAAGTACAAGGTTTAAAGGGACAGTCCCTCTATTACAAAACGTCTGAACAGTTTCCAGTTGAAGGATGGGGGTGAATGAAACACACACACACAAAATCAGATCGAACAGCCCTATAATTTGGATTCTACGAATGAAAAACGAATGCGTCCCTCCATCAGACTATATATCGGTCAATAAAAGAGTTTAACTGATTTAGCATAATATTACAACTATATTGTACTTTTTCTTGTAAAGGTATTGTGAAGCCGTCATTTGTAAAGGTATGTCATGGAAAAAATCTCAAACATGAAGAATATGTAAAATACATGTAGTCAGTTTAAGCAAGGTTTGGTTATTTTGCCTAGTGTGCGGTCATGCTATTCTTATTTGTGCGCTGGTCACGTAGCTAGCGCGGGTCACGTAGGGGTCACGCATAGCGTTGTACTTCGTGGAATCTGTGTACGAACTTCCTCAATGGGCGAATATACGTATAATGCACAATTAAAATTGGACGACGGTTTATTAGTTTTAAGTCTATAACTCCACGAAAAAGAGATTTCAAGCCCTAATTTTTTCAGGCATGCTATTAAATGACATTTTTTTTCATATAAGACAATAACCTTGCAACTTTTGAAATTTGGCTTGCAAAAGAGGGAATGTCCCTTTAAAGGGATAGTTGAGTATTGGTCAAACGTAACTTTAGTAACCAAAACCTGCACCATTACGGTACAAAGTAATAGTTATAACTTCACCATGCTCGAAAAGTATACACAATTACAAACGACTAGGTAAAACCCCTGTTATCATTCAAAAAGAGCCGTTACAACGCAAGAGGGTGCTATTTAAAACAAATCATTGGTTATAGCCTTTTTTCTTACAAAATTGTGCATTTAATGTTTGTTTTCAAAATAATGATTCAATAGATATATCATCAACGACTTTTTTAAAACCTATTCTGATTTGTAGTCTTCAAGCATTTTTTGAAATTTTTCTAAAAAGTCTAAATATCGCCCAGTGATTGCCAGTGAAGAACATTTTGAATACAAATATATTTATGGATATTTCAGCCGTTTCTGAACCGATTTTGATCAAATAAAGTATATTTTGTCATTAAAATTGTATGTTCTTTTGAATTTGACAGCCAGTTTTTCATTATCTCACAAAAAATATCGGGGGCACTTCGGGAAATACCAATACTCAACACTACCTTTATTACTTGACTTTGACTTGAGTAACCAAAACCTGCACCATTACGGCACCAGCACCACCACTTATACCGTTTGTGCTTAGCATACAGAATCACATTGACGTAGTGCGTTATTTTTTCGCTCGGAGGGGCAATTGATTGTTCGAGGGGTGTGAGCGAATTCACTTTGACCCAATTGACAATGAGTTGTTAATGGTTACGACCGGACGCTACCGGGATAGAACAAAGGCACCACGAAGTGTGTGGGGTCATGTGTAACATACAAAGTATTTTACACATGACAGTACAGGTATGCATTACGGTACAGAGTAATAGGTAGAACTTCACCATGCTCGAAAAGTATACACAATTACAAACGACTAAGTAAAACCCCTGTTAATGTTATCATACAACTCAAGATTGATTGATGAATATGATTTATGAATTCAATGCCCAACCACTTCCGTACATTCACCACGCATCCCGAAAGTGCTTTAATACACACACACCAAACACACACACACACACACGCACACACAAGCTCTCGCGATCACGCAGACTAACTCACATATTTATCTACGTACCGGACTACACATTTAAAAATATCTCAAAATCGAGGGTAATAATCTTGCCCTATAGTACACATTTAATAACACTTACCTGTGAAATGAACGCCCGCCTTTCTTATTTCTCCTGTTGTTACAGCCATAGCACGCGCAAGTTTCAGGCATGGTGCTGTTGACCAAAAATGACAAAAGTCAATTGAGCCTATTGTAGTCTACACTGCCCTGTTGGAAAATGGCGACTGTCGTGTCGCATGACGTTAAGATATGGAACGCCAAAGCATTAGCAAAACGGCCTTGTACTTATATTAGATTTTTGGAAAATTGTTGAAACAGTTCTTTTTGAAAGGCATACATTTTGATAAAATTCTGTAATATTTGTTATTATCAATAATCCTTGAAGTTGTTGATATGAATTTTTGTTTAAAGTCTCAAATACTTGTACTTTATCGCTTTTGAATATTTTTTCTTCAAATAGTATAATTGGCTCACCATAGCTTTCCTTCTACTTCTACCACTGACCTATTATATGGTTCTACCGGAAGTTTACTTCCGTGAGTTCTATTAATTATCCAGTGGCAGTGTTTCGAATTAAAATAACGGATAGTACAGTTTTTATCAAACATAATTTTGTTTATTAAGAATGTTTAAGTTTTCATTAAACAAACTAACAAATATAATTCAATGATGCTTGAATGGCAGTAAAACATATATTTTATTTTGTGTACCGTATATTAGGGCTTTTTTTCATTAAATAAAGCAGCCGTTAACACAAGAGGGCGCCCTAAACTTTAGGCTAAAGACACCTCAAGTTTTAAACATTTTTAAAAGGAAAAATTGTGAATGTGCTGTTTGGTTTAAATGTTTATCCGATAGAGATTTCATCAAAACCAAGAAAACCATTGTGATTAAAAAATGTGTTTGGTTTTTAAATGGAACAAAAGTTGGTCCCAACATTTATTCTAATCGGATATAATTTTGGACATTTTAGCTGTTTGTGAACCTATTTTCAACAAAGTTTATCCTGTCATTAAAATCGCGTATCGGGTATACATGTGCCGCTTGGAAGACCCCCTTTTTCGGAGCCGATTTTCAATGGTCTAATTTTCTGCAAAAATAGCCACTCTGTAGACCTATAAGTAAACGATCTCCGCTCTATAAACCTATTTCATGTATATATCCGCTCCTTTGACCTATAATATAGAAGAAAAAAGTAGCCACTCAGTATCCCCATGAATTTGCGACGCCGTTTGCTGCTCAAAAGTCTCCCTTAAGCCCTGATCACAATGAAACCCACGATGATTCTGTCGTGGGTCTGTCGTATACGAACTTGTACATTTTTTGTCGTAGTTAAATTTCGTACGACTGTCGAGGAAGTGGCTACAATGAAATTTTAGCTTTCACGACAGGAACAGACATAGAAGTCCGAATATTTCGTGGTTATATCGCATATCTATCGTACGACAAACTTTTGGCATCCACAACATGTCATTTTTTGTACGAATCTTGTATTTTGTCGTAAGATGTTATCACGACACATTAAGACAACAATTTCGTTGGTCTGTCGTGGCATCAAATAGGTTACAGTCCGTTATTCCGAAGGTTCGTTATTCCGAAGGTTCAGTTATTCCGAAGGTTCGTTATTCCGAAGGTTCGTTATTCCGAAGGTTCGTTATTCCGAAGGTTCGTTATTCAGAGGGTTCGTTATTCCGAAGGTTCGCTATTCCTAAAACGAAATCGGGTTCGTTATCCGAAGGTAATTCGTTTATCCAGAAGAAAGAAAAATCGGATTCGTTATTCCGAAGGTTCGTTATTCCGAAGGTTCATTAGTCCGAAAATAAAATAGGGTTCGTTAATCCGAAAATTAAATCGGGTTTGTTATAATACTATAATTTGTGTTTTGTTTATTTCATTTACAGCCTGCATTAAGCTTACCCCTCCCCCTTTCCCTCCCTTGGCCAGACCAATCAAACATTTAAGTTTATTTTATCCCTTTATATGAAATTATAGCATTATAACAAACCCAAATTAATTTTCGGATTAACGAACCCGATTTCATTTTAGGAATAGCAAACCTTCGGAATAACGAACCCTCGGAATAACGGACCTTCGGAATAACGAACCTTCGGAATAACGAACCCGATTTTATTTTCGGACTAACGAACCTTCGGAATAACGAACCTGATTTCATTTTAGGAATAGCGAACCTTCGGAATAACGAACCCTCGTAATAACGAACATTCGGAATAACGAACCTTCGGAATAATGCAACAAATGTTCGGATTAACGAACCCTATTTCATTTTAGGATTAACGAACCCTCAGGTATACGAAATTTGCGTGTTCGGAATAACGAACCTTCGGAATAAAGAACCTTCGGAATAACGAACCTTCGGAATAACGAACCTTCGGAATAACGAAGCGAAAATATAGGGTAATCGGAATTTCAAGCCACGAAATCCCCCAAATTTCCGTCGTGATTCTGTCCATTGTGAAGGGATAGTTGAGTTTTGGTATAGAGGGCGCTACACAAAATAATTTGTTTGTGAGATAATGAAAAACTGAGTGTACAATTTGAAAGAGCATACAATTTTAATGACGGAATCAACTTTATTTGATCAAAATCGGTTCAGAAATGGCTGAAATATCCATAAACATAAACAAATTTAATTGTGGGGCCCCACAATTATTAGATAACCAGCCGTTAAAAAAAATTAAATAATGCTTCCTCTGTTCAAAAATTTACAAAAAAGGTTTTTGCTGTTGATTATCTTTCTATCTAATCACTTTATCAACAAAACATGTGCACATGCACAATATTTTATTTTAAATTATTGTGAGTTTTTAAAGAGCGCACTTTTGAGTTTTAACGGCTCCTTTTGAATAATGACAGGTTTTTTACTTGTCATTTGTGATTTTTCCTTCCTTTCGGGCATGGTGGAGTTACAACTATAAGTTTGTAATGTAATGGTGCTGGTTTTGGTTACTAAAATTCAGTTTGACCAAAACTGTACTCTCTTTGCCAAAACTCAACTATCCCTGTCTACTCTGTCTGGTAATAAGAGTGCTTTTAACCCCTGCCAAGACAGATCATTTGTGAAATTGTTCAGGTCGAGGGTGTGTTGTAGCCTATACGAAATCCAGTCTTGCGACGGAAAATGCTCATCGAATTTGTGTCATCTGAGACTATAGAATAAACCATTGTGAGAACCCTCTCTACGAGAGTCCTACGATTAGCATACGATAATCGTGCAGCAATCGTATGACTCTTGTGCGACATTCGAACATCGCAGGATTGTTATATATACGATGATTCTTTTTTTTTGTTCGCGACAATGGTAGGACGTTCATACGACTGCTGACTCTGTTGTAAACAAATCGTATGATTATATAAGCCTTTAAATTATTGTTCATACGACAGACGTACAATACATGAATTCACCTCTCCCAAACTTACACCAGTTCCTTTCTGGTGTAGTCCCGTTATAAGCATAACGACAAAACAACAACAAAATCGTCAGTAAAATGAAACAAGGGATTTAGCCTCGATCGTTTCCTTGTATAGTCTTTTGACAAGCCTGTTTCGTCTGAACCGAGTTGAATGCAAGGAACGACTGGACAGCGCGACTACAATGCACACTCTCTTGGCGAGACAGTCTTTTCGCAAATGGATTGCTCTCCGATGAACTCTTTTGTTAAGTATTGAATTCCTCTACCTATGAGTTGCGCCCAATCAGGAAGCCGGGTTATCACGTACTCATGCCAACATGCATTATGCATCATTCCCCATCGCAAGACACAAACTATACCACAGTGAACCGACGCTGCACGCTGAAGCAATACAAAGGTCCGATGCAAAGCAACACACACACATATATACACGCACACGTCCCGAGGTCACACACAGAAACACACACATACACACACAGCCTACACAGGGATGTGTTTGTGTATATACTATGTACTGGGCGAGTATGCCGACGTACACGTAGTTCATATTTAAATGGGAGAGGCAAAGAGACGTTTGACTGTACAGAAAGACGTGTGCTCAATGCAGTAGATCTATATATCACAAAACTATGCATGATTCATTAATCAAGCTTATGCATATTCATGAGCCAGTAGAAGCGTAAAGGCGAGGGGATCGCACGTGAATTCATCATTTTGCCAGATAGCCTCCATCAGGCGTTCAGTCGTTCCTGATCTTGCATGCAGCGCAGCCATTGCTTGCTTGAGACACGAAGCCTTGTTAAAGGCTATTCCTTGTACGGCTTGGAGCATTATACATGTATAGCGTGCAGTAAGGGTCTATAATAGGCTCGACGTTCGATATGTCGATTAAATCGACAGATCACACTGCATCACAGTACTGATTCTTCGAAGCAGGGAATTGTATTTGGCGCAACGGGGCACATTGTTTGCTAGTGGGCTGTGGAGAGCAGTGGCGTAGGCAGAAATTCTCAACCTGTGAAGGGGTCCAGGGCGCAAAGCCCTTGGAAGCTTTTTGGATTGTAACTATTCAAAGCCCCAAAATAAAAACTACCGTCTTAAAACCAGGCAACAGGCCCCCTCCCAACCCCTAAAATACGGACCTGAGAATGAGGGGGGGGGGGGGGGGCGCAGAAGCCCCTGGAGGCCCCATTAGGCTTCGCCACTGGTGGGGACCTGAAGACTTCGCGACGTCGCGACGAAATGCAGTTTATTGGCACAACATGCACACCATATGAGCCAAACTGGGATGCAAATCAAGGAATTACCCATCCACAATAGGAGGAGAGAGAGATGGAGACACATGGAAATTGCCTTTTTTCTTATTAGATCACGCCCTGACACAATGCTCGACAGACCGTATATTGTATCGTACAGAAGCACATGAATAATTGTGCCGCTCGGAACCGCCCCCGTCCAGGCATACATTACTTTATTACCACGTCATACCGTACCTCAGCATGTACTTTATAGTAATCTCCCCCATATCCCATTTGGCCAAGACGCACTGGGCATCTTTGCTATCTATGCCAATGCATTACAATATTACTCTTTCTTCTGGCACGCAGATGCATATATCTTGTCATTCAAGCCTGCATATATGCCCATAAATTATGCTTATATATATGAACATTGTATTCATCAAGGCTCGATCATGCTTTTACAGAAGCAAGGCGCCGGGGGTGAGCTTTTACAGAAGCAAGGCGCCGGAGGTGGGTGGTGGGGGCGGCGTAACGGGCCCCTTAATAATACAAAACATACATAAGGTGTGTCACAGAATTGTCATACCTGGGAGGTGTTTCACAAAGATTTTCATTTTAAAGGTAGTTCAGATTCGTCAAATGAGATGCGCGGCGCCATCTTGCATACGCGTTGCGCACGGTGCGTAATGCACGTTAGCTCAGTGTCATGCGGTGCGCGCAAACTAGCCCAGTTCAAAATGGCGACCCGCTATGTAGCATCCCCACGCTTGATGCCCTTTAATATAAAGTGATCTATTAACTTTGTTGATATGTGCAAAAAGTGATGAGTGGTTGATACAATGTATAATGTTGTTATCTGATATGTCCGTGCACTGGGTGTTGTGTGAAAATGTCAAGTTAAATGGACCTTATATGGCCCAGTAATGAGTAAAAAATGCAAAGTAACATTCACTAACTCTTTGCACTCACTTTGTGCACGGTCCAGTGGATAATTTAACATATGAACACTTCAATCGTAAATATCTTTGAAAATTTGAAAAACTGAAACCTGTCCCATGCCGTTTTTTTTGTTAAGACAAATTCAACAAGGGTATGAGGGAACCGCTAGAATTCCAACTGGAGTTTGAGGATTTGGACGATGTTACTTAGTCCCTTTACTAAATTCAGGGTGGACTTAAAGTTATGGAAAGCCATTTGTAGCCGTGAAATGCAAAAAATATTCAAAAATGCACATATTTGAAACTTTTAATTTATATCAAGAATATTGATTTCAATCTCCTTGATAATAGAAAAAAAGTTATCCTATTAAACAAAATGTTATGTTATATTTTTTTATTGTTTACACTTTACATAGCAAAAAACAGAGCTGCCAAGTCTCCCTGATTTCACAGGAAACTCCCAGAAAATAGACCAAGAGTACTGCATCGGTTTTCATCCCATCAGCCAATCTCCCTGATTTTGGAAGGATTATTGTCATTATGTTGTATGCATTTTATATGTAATAATATATATAAAATGCATACAACATAATAACAATAATCCTTCCAAAATCAGGGTATCATCTCCCTGATTTTTTATGACAATTTCAATGTTGGTAGCTCTGAAATAATGGCTTTCCATAATTTCAAGTGCAACTTAGAATTTAAGTTCATATTGGGATCTTTTTTTTTTTTTTTATTTATATGTTTTATTGAATTAACAAGATCATAATATTTACAAACGATTGAGAAAGATTGGAAAAATTACAAGGAAAATCAAATATGAATCAAAAAAAGAAGAAAAAAAAGTACACAAAATTTCAAACACTGGCAGCAAATGCAGCTTGGGAGAGTACCCGCAACAGACCACCGGCCTCATCTTGGGATCTTTGTGAAACACCCCCAGGGAGGCATGCCTTATTCGACCCAGCTCGCGTAGTTTGACCTTCATAATATTATCATCTAACACTGATGTAGACATTACTATCCATTACAATGTTACTAAGTTAACATACGGTATACAAACTCTCATCATTAGGTTGACATTTTATACATTAGCCATTATGCTCACACCAGACAGCGTCAATTTAATGTTATTGTTTGAAGTTCATCCAATCTATCTACCACATACGTAGACATTATATACTGTGCAGTTTCGTGCCCTAATCCTCGATATTAATTACGTTTATCTATTTATCATGTCTATTATTGATACGGAGCCCGTTACGTGACATGCACTACTTATTTATAATTCGTTCACACGACTTAACATTTGTTCCCGCAATTTATCATTCGTCCCCTCGACCCATATAATTATACAGGGGGCATATTGATCCCACGATTTCATTCGTTCCATCACAAATTTAGTTTGTTCTTATATTATAATAAAGTCATTCCTACGACCGTCCACGCGACATGTAATGCCCGGCGCAGACAGAGCCGACTCGACTGGTTGTCATTCCGATCGGCTCAGTTTTCAGTGCCTTGCGACACACATTTTGCCAGTCGAAAGACAGTCGGATGCTATTTTGGGCCAATTCACAACGATGAAACGGATCAGACCGACCGGGCCCACCTCCAGCCTGATTGATACCAGTCGGATCGGGTCGAGTCGGCTCTGTCTGCGCCGGGCTTAAGTCGTTTCCACGACTAGTTGGTTATTCCCTCGACTTTTCATTTGACTTATGAGACGTTAGATTTGAACACATCCCCTTATTATAATGTTTATCTATAATATCATGTACTAATTATGTTATTGTTTATACCGCAGCAGGCAGGCGTAGACATGCTTTAGACCATACCAGGCAGTGGCTGATTGGGGGAGGGGGTGGGGGGGGGGGGGGGGGGGACACGACAAATTATGTATTTATGTATATTTTTACACACATTTTCCCCTTACGAGTGTAATTTTTGGGGGTAAATTTCGGGGCCGCCCCGTGCCGCCCCCCCCCCCTCCCAACACCGTTAATACGCCACTAATATCATCATTCACCTCCTGCGCTTATTGTTGCCCCTTCCTACCAATTACTATCAGCCACAGAATCTGTAGACACACTGTGCATTATCATGTCACTTACAGTACCACGCCATAATGCATCCCTCTCTCTATGCATTCGGTCCATATTCATACCAGGGAATTATCTATTTCTCTTTCTCTCGGTTTGTCTATCAAACCAATTAATACCATCTACCCCTGATGTAGACGTACTGTGCATTATCATTTCACTATACGGTACCAAACCATAATGCACCCCGCTCTATTCAGCCGGGCCATGCAGTTTTGTACCAGGTATGCACCATTCGCCTGTATCTCTTAGTTTAACCTTCAAACCAATTACTATCAACCGCAGATGTAGACATTATAATATTATGCATTATCAAATCACTAACACTCCCTCATTAGGATATAGCAATCTCTGTATACATTATCCATACTAAAACCAAGGAGTCGCGTCACATAATTAGGCATAAGTTTTATCATTAATTAAAAATAATTTTTCTAAAACTGTTCATATAGTCTAACATTACACCATACCGCATGCAGACGAAGGCATACTGGGCATTATTATGTCACTAGCACAATCTCAGCCCCACCTATCTCTCTCCCTGTAGTGGCATATTTTTTTTTACCAGGGAGTCACCGCAATTTCTCCTGCCCATATAGTCCGACCTTCAAACCAATCACACATTATCTACCCCTGATGTAGACATACTGTGCATTTTCATGTGACTTAAACATACCGATATGCATCCCTCTTTATTAATTCGGTCCATGTTCATACCAGGGAATCATCCATTTCTCCTGATCTCATAGAGTTTGACCTTCAAACCAATTACGTGTACTTTCAACCACATGCTATTTAGATATACTGTGTATTATCATGTCACTTAAAGGGGACCACCAGGCAAAGAACAACACATAATTATATATTTTGGTACCCTTTTGTGATATCAAATAGATACTCACCATTTTGCAAAGGTTTATGTAATTCATAAACGAAGCAATTAATTACCACCACTTACGGAACCACTATTATTTCCTGGTTCCGTACGGGCCAAACATTTGCGAGTGCGCCAATGCTATTCACGTGTACGTTTGGAGACAATAGAATCCCGAACGATTCGTTCGCTCTGGACAAAGTAGTCCTCGTACAGTCATGCAGAACCATGAACGCATGCTTTAGAATGGTGATGCGTTTTTTCAATTATATATTTGTTTCTGGAAACATATTTTTGTGAACTTGTTGATGGAATGGACAACTAAAGATGTTACCTTTCTTTTATAAGAATATTATTTTTGGGTGGTGGTACCCTTTAAAGTAAGTATCACTTCACCGTAATGCATCCATCTCTATTCAGTGGATCCATGTTACTTCCATACAGGGAGTCCTTGTAATACTTCTGCTCATTTAGAGTTTGACCTTCAAACCAATTATACTATCTAACCCTGATGTAGACATACTGTACAATATCATGTCACTTACACACCCACACTCATCCCTCGTTATACACTATGCATAATTATTTTCATAATGCAGGGAGCCATACATTTCTCCTGATCTCATAGTTTGACCAAAACAATTATGCGAAATACTTAACACGAAATATGCTTTGCATTATCATCCTAACCCATATCTCTCTATTCCATAATACGATGTTTGACCTTGATAACCAATAACCAATAACCCTAGACTATTAATCGCAGATGTAGACATACTGTGCGTTACCATGACACTAACAAACCACAATGCTCACTCTCTAGTCAATAGTGCCATGGTCATATCGGAGAGACATTCATTTCTCCTGATCTCATAGTTTGACCTTCAAACCAATAACTAATATCAACCCAGACGTAACATGCTACGTCACTATTATTATAACACACCATAAACAGTAATGCTCCCTATCTTTTCATTCAATACATGTCCATACTAGGGAATTATCTACTCTCCTACTCTCAGTTTGACCTTCATACGAATTATATCATCTACCCCTGATGTAGACATACTGTGCATTATCATGTCACTTACAGTACCACCCAATGTATACAGTAGGGTAATGCCAAGTTCATATACCAGGGATGCATCATTCGCCTTTAGATATTAGGGTCTGAATTTCCCCGCCAATTATAATATACGGACTAGCGCAGACGTAGATTATATGCATTACATTACCGAGGGGCTTAGTGTGTGTATGATTGGAGAGGAGAGAGGGAAGGGGTGCAGAGGGTCACACTCCTCGTATTTCTTTAATATTGTCTGTATTTCTTTCATTCTGTTTTTATTTTTTTATGTCAAAAACATATTGGGGGCACAATCATGTCCCTTGTTTTAACACACCCTCCTCACCCCCTATATGTACGATAGGTCCCGTTGTACAATGTATGTTCATGGTTCACGCAATGTAGTTAGTCCTATTCCATATTTATTTATTTAGTTTTCATTTTTTTTAAAATCATAACCATTATTTCTTCGTTAAAGGGATCTAGTAACATTTATCAAATCCACTAATTTAAAACTAAATTAGAAATCTATAGGTTCTCCCAATACCGTGTTGTATCCATTATAACCAATAGAAGCATGGAACAGGTTTTGATTTTTCAAATTTCTCTTTATTTAAAAAGATCTTTACGATTGAAGTTTTCGGATTTTTACTTATCCACTGGATAGTCATAAATGTGTACAAAGTCAGTGAATGAGTTTAATATGGAATTTCACTGTGCACTTTTGCTCATTTCCCGGCCATATAAACATCCATTTAACGTGAAAGTTTCCCTATACTCAGAGGACATCAAATTACAAAACTTCACATTTTACCAACCATTCATCACTTTCTGCACATGCCAACAATATTACTAAATCCATTTAAACATACATGTTTTATTATATATACAGTAGTATATAGGCCTACACTAATTTAATACCATCTCCATCAATCGACTACCACGGACAACTCGCTATCATGCTCTTTTTGGTTCCTCCGTATATACTGCCGTATTTCACATTATGCATGTTATGTTGCAGAACTTGTCTTTGATTGATTATTTGTAATGTATCTTGTTTTTATTGTTGTTGTTATTATTATTGTATTTTGTTGTCGTGAATATATTGCTTTGTTTGTTTCATGTCAACAAATTATTTGTAATAACTGTGAAATATTATTAGTTACACCCTGCTTGTTCACGCAATACGGGATATATCTACGTTCTGGTTCCATATTCCATGAGGCCGGAGGCCGAATGGAATATGGAACCAGAACGTAGATATATCCCGTATTGCGTGAGAACAAGCAGGGTGTGACGGATTTATCTCTTTAAGTGTATACATTTTTTCAAACATCTCACATGGTCTCCAAGTAATATAAACTGTTCTGGAACCAGAACGTAGATATATCCCGTATTACCTGTTTGATCATTTTGACCAAGTAAATGAGGTAAATACGGGTTTGTCTCAAAGACAAATTGACCAATCAGATTACAGCAAAATGGCCCACTAAGAGATAAGGAAATAAATTCAAATCAAATCAAATCAAATGTGACTCGCATTCTCGAGCACCACTCTCGATACAATAATATTACAGTAGGTCCATATTATGTTCGTACCATGCATGTGGTCTCGTTCAATCTCAATTTACAATAATATTGCGTATTCAATATTTATACAATTCATCTTGATTTGATACCCCTTTAATATTATGTACGACCACATCCCACATCATGGCGGCGTAACGCATCATAATGTACACACGTCCCATTTAAATTGGCATTACGAATTGATTTGCTATCATAGTAGCGTACAGATAACATGTCAGGCATATATTTATTCATTCTCTCGTTAATCGATTCCATGTTAATCGATAGCCTAAATATACTTTGGATATTGTATTTTACACTGTTGACTGTTGTAAATGTCGTTCATAATGATTGTTGTTGTTGCTGCTTGTAAGTATCGGCTCCCGTGGTGATGTAGTTTAATGTCGGCTTGCGGTTGTACCTTGTCCGAATGGAGGATTGGAGAGTCCTGAGAAGGACTGGTGGTATTCTTTCTTAGTGTCTTGGGTAGTCCAAAAAGGACTGTGGTAGTCCTGGAAAGGTCTATAGTTTATGTGTTTGTATTATTGACATTTTGATCATTGGTTGCATTCTACGAGAACGTTGGCTTCCATATTTGATACATTATTTATTTGTCTTTGGGAGTAACTCTTTTTGAGGCAAGTTTCCTTTAAATTTATATTAAAGGGAGAGATCCACTTTTGCAAGCCAAAATTTAAAAGTTGCGAGGTTATTGTCTTATATGAAAGGAAATGTCATTTAATAGCATGCCTGAAAAAAGTAGGGCTTGAAATCTCGTTTTCGTGGAGTTATAGACCTAAAACTGAATAAACTGAGGGACGTCGGTTAATTACGTACATATGTATTTTCGGCCGGTGAGTAAGTTTGTACATAGATTTCACGGAGTGCCAGATCGGTATGCATGACCCCTACGTGACCCGCGCTAGCTACGTGACTCGCGCATAAGTACTAATGTGTGAGCGTTTACCAAGCAAAATACCCAAACATCGCTTAAACTGACTACATGTAATTATATATTCTTTCTTTTTGAGATCTTTTTCCGTGACATACGTTAACAAATGTCGGCTTCACAATACCTTTACGAGAATTAGTACTATATTGTTGTAATATTATGCTAAATCAGTTGAACTCCTTTATTGACCGATATATAGTTTAAATGGAGAGACGCATTCGTTTTTCATTCGTAGAATCCAAATTGGAGGGCTGTTCGCTCTGATTTTTTTTTTGCGTGTTACATTGATCCCCATCCGTCAACTGAAAGCTGTTCAGACGTTTTGTAAAAGTGGACCTGTCCCTTTAATGGATGTCTTTTATCACTATATATCGACTTTCACTAATAATGTATTTATCTTTCTTTTTTGTTATGTTTTCATTCAATTATTGGGGCACGCGTGCCCCCCCCCCCCCCCCCCCCCCCCAACCCGGCGTTAATCCACTGATGATATCCGGCGAAGTAAGGCAGAAGTAGGTAATTTTAAGAATGATATTAAAATGTAACGTTGAAGATAAAATAAAATCTTTTTTAGTACAAATAATCTTATACGATATGAAACTGATGAAAAAAACCTCATGATCCCTTATCACTGAATTGGGAGGCCCGTTCCAGAGGGGTTTTTTTCACCTCAAATCACGTATAGCATCAAGCAGCTATTAATATCGCAAATGTTTTATATGTTCTCTAGAAGGCAATCCATTACCGGCATGGGTCATGAATATTATTTTGAGCCCGTCGATAAAACTATCACATTATTGCTGTCAAACTAGCGCATGGCACCACTCGTCCAATCGCATGTTATATGATGGTAAATTGATAACGTTGATGATGATGATGATGATGATGATGATGATGATGATGATGATGATGATGATGATGATGATGATAATAATATTAATAATAACAATTATAATGATAATAATGATAATGATAATAATAATGATAATAATAAGAATAAGAATAATAAGAATAAGAATACTAATAGGCCTATCCTTAATAATCATAATCATAATGGGTCGATATATCTGACACAGGTCTCCTGACCGATCACGGTTGTTGCATGATTACTTCTAGCAGCAGCGAATAAATGAAAATCATTACTTTTTCTATTTTATTAAAATCAAGACATGATAGTTATAATATCCATCGGGATGTGTTTTGTCTAAATTCCTCTGCCCATCCAAGTCTTTAATTCGTTTAAAATATGCAATTCCACTTTAGGGGTGAAAACCAAAGTAACTAGTTTCAGGCTGTTGATGCCGCCATATGGTTCAGAACTGGGATGAATGCGTTCTTCTCTTTATTATGCACCATGCACTGTCTGCCCATTATCATGCATCCATCGTCCCAGATGACGTCACGTGTATTCGTCATCACCTCACCGCTCGTCTTCCACCGTTGCTATAGCAACCCCTCCTCCAGTGGCGAGGACGGGAGGGGGTAATGTGTTTATCGGGGACGAACCAGTAAAAGAAAGCATGTCCTGTCTCTTTCGATTAAGGTTCGGCTGACATTACATTTCATTTCGCGCACCATATTGTTCGTCCCAATTTGTTATTTGTCTTCGGTACGGTATTGTACCTCTCACGCTAACATATGGTTGAATTTAGCAAACACGTATTTCACTTGGAACTTTGTGGTATTTCAGAGAAGAAAAACAAGTATAACAGATTTTCTAATAGATTACTAGATATATAGATAAATAAACTAATTTATTAATTAATAAATATATAAAATAATAAAAATATGAATAAACAAAGAATGAAAAAATATAAATATATATAATTATGAATAAGTAGGTAAGTAAATTAATAAACAAATACATAAATCAATCAATCAATCAATCAATACAAATAAAAAAATAATTTGTTATAACAAAATATCAACAGCAGAAACATCTTTCATTCTACAGTGTACACTATATAACCCTCGTCCCCATCCAAACAAACCAGCGGAACACTTATATCGTCATACATAAAAACATGGACTTCACAGAAGGCAAAAACAAGTATTAATTGATTGAACTAAATATCCGTCTCCTTTTATTTGTGCCAGTAATTCTGCAAGAAGCGAGCTCGTAAATGCAAGGTATTTCACATGATCACAAATATCCACATACACTGATAATGATGTTACATTGAATCATTTTTTTTCCATCGACCACCTACTAAAACAAGATTTATTTTAATCACATTGAGCCTTATATACTAACAGCTTGGATTACAGACTTAGTTAATACAATTAGGGCTTGTGCAATACCTGACATAAAATAGGTGAAACGTTGGTTTAAAGATTCTTTTATTATGAAGACAAAGATATAATTGGCATGTATTTTTACACCGGTGGTTCAGTGTTCAGTGTTCAGTGTTCAGTGTTAATAACATCAACTTTGATAAAAAATAAAAAAATAAAACATTTTTGGATGTGTCTATCATGAATTTCTGGTGAATGCATCGTTACTAAAACTAACCTCAATTACATGACACAGAAGTATAATTTATGTGACGGTTATGTAGATATAAACATAATTTCCTCAACTTATTCCCATAAATATCAAGGTCTGAATAATTATAGGGATGCATGGTTTACCTATACACATAATAAATATATTCACAGCGTATTTTCTGTTACTAAATGCACAATATTACTTCACTTTACATACATAAAATGGGTGAAATAAGGAGGCATTGGGACTTTTTACCTCCTTATCGATAGGAAGAATGGACCAAAGGAATCGATTGTGAAATAATTATACATTTTGTTCGGTGATGATCATTCTCTATATTGATCATATTATATGAATAGACATTTGTATCTCTCCACACTGGTGATACAGCGATTCAGTAACCGAGTAACGGGACTAATTTCACAGAATAATTCAGTAACTTGAATAGTCACATTTTTGCGCGATCCTTGACTGATGCCCCAATGACAAGCTTTTAATCAAACAGTTCCTGACTAATACAATTTTGCATTCATTAATTATATGTTGCTTTGTGCCTTTGTCTGCCAAATCGGGCACAGAATTTGAATAATGTTAGCGAACAGTATATTGCATTTTACTAAGCCTCGTTCACTTCTATACCATCATTTTCGGTTTATTTCCGTTTGGGTTCATCAAATTACATTTCCTATATACCTTAATATATTTATGTGGTTAGTGGTTTGAACATTTGTTTGACTTTATTATAGCACTAGCAACATTAATTTATATAATGTAATATATATATTTCTTAACTATTTAATTTATCACACATATTATGTTTAACATCTTATATACATGTACTATGACTAATATACATAAAAACCTTTTACATATTGACAGTCATTATACATGTAGGCTACTTCAATATAACTTGTAATTATTTAAGTATTTTATCATGCATGACATTGATCAGCATTTTATATATACACAATCGACTACAAAAATAAGTATTTTCTCTCTCTTCCCATCAACATTTTGTACAACTCCAGATGAATACAATGTACATTTTCATTCTCCTTCGATCAATATTACACGTCCTTGTTACTACGAACAAAAACATCTATAATATTTACATTATTATCACACTGAAGTATGATATTAAACGATTTAAACGTATATAACAGATATTTGTTCTGTTTTAACAGGGCATTAAATTATATAGTTTCAATATATACACGATTTCAAAAAGTCAATGTTATAATATTGTTGTTGACTCATGAATGTAACATCAGAGCCTATAAGATTTTCATCATAACAATCATCAATACGATAAACATATTTAAATATGAGTTATATAATTATGCAGCTAAAATAAGTGAGTGAGAGACATGGGAGAAGAGCGGATTATTGGGATAGTAATAGAAAATTGATATTGATAATAATAATAATAATAATAATAATGATTATAATAATAATAAATATTATAATAATAGTAATAATAATTAATGCTTGTAGTTGTAGTATTATTCATATTCATATTATTATTATTATTATTATTATTATTATTATTAGTAGTAGTAGTAGTAGTAGTAGTAGTAGTAGTAGTAGTATTATTAGTATTATTATGATTACTACTAGTATTATTATTACTAGTATCATTATTATCCAAATATAATGTATCTATTATTGATGTCAGTTTGCCTCTGAAGATGATTCTGCTAAGATCGAAAATGTAGGCCCTATATTGGCTCTCATTTGAGTACACAGGAGATATTTTAGTAGATAATATAAGCAGATTTTTAGCAGTATCTTGCATCATATAATTCATTTCAAGATCAAATCTTGACAAAACAATAGATCATCGAATTAAATTGAATTAATTCGTCGTATATATACTATAGAGTCAATCAAACTCCTTCATTGCAGTCATTAATAGAGTAGCTATTGTTTTATATGAATTAGACAAATGCGGGTCACTGATTGGCTAAACACAGTCATGTGATTTGAACTTAATTCACATTGTTCCACGGAAGAGCTTTATGCTGCACCCCAGGGCCTCTATACGTCTCGAGACGAATTTCTTCTGTCAATAACATTTCAAATCCCTTAGAGAGGAACATGCCGTGATGTTCCCACCCCATTCAGTTAACATCTATATCATATTCTTGATGACAAACTAAAACACTGTCTTACTGTAAAATTGACAGTCCCCGTAATGTTTGGCGACACGCCAGCCTGACTTGAGGGAATAACAACTTGTAATTCCATTAATGCCACCCGTTCTGAAATTACAGGCGACAGTCGGGGCAGCGCAATGTATTCTAGCCCTTTCAATTAAATTTTAACCAGTTCATTACATCCATTTTTACATTGGGGTAACAGGAGTGTCAATATACATTATAAACAACCACCGATTCAACTTTCAAAATGTTATCTACCAAATGCGCGAGAATATAAGTTTAAGAACATATGTTATGAAGACATTGGTTACGCGAGGTAATTATTAACTTCCACTGCATTTAGCACAACAGTTTAAATTACAATTAACATACTGAACAATTACTCGCAGTACAGTGTACCGGTCTCTTTATAGCACCCATTATTTTTATAATTCAAATTGCACACTTTTTTTTATTTAATAGTTTTACAGTTTGAATTACATAACTAAAACATGGAACAATGTTAACCCTTTGCCTACTATATATACGGGTTACTGTAATTCCTATAATCGATATATAATTGCAAATTATAATCAATTTCCCGCATTTAACGGGTTAATTTACATGTACAATGGGACGTAATGCTAACCCCTAACCGCATAACGGATGAAAGTATCATACAAACTGATGGACCCCTAAAATGGTGACTAATCATGCTCCTAGCTGACAATTTTATGTACATGTACAACGTCGACACGCGAGAAAATTAGCATAGGAATTATGTACAAAGAGGATCGGAGGTAGCTAATTATCATACAACACCCATCCGCAGTCTGAGCTACTGTAACGTTAATATGTTAGCGAAAAGCGATTGCAATTTCGTGTAGGCATATTATGTCTACTGATTATATACTCCCCGTGTATAAATTGCTCTTAAAATGGGCTTTGAGGTTAAATAGATTATTATACTTTCAGCGGATTATATGTATCCTCCTTTTTATCCCAACCCATTAAGTTATCTCCCATTATTTCCATCTCGTTTTAATGTATGTGTTTATGTTTGGATTAGTGTCTAACAAGTCAATGACATAATATTCCTTTCCAAACCATCCATGATATTAACTCTAAATATACGGCATGTTTCTTGGTTAAAATACATATAAGTATATTATGTCACATAATTATATCGTAATTTAGATGAAAATAATTGATAAGCTAGATAAACAATAAACAAAATATAACTCAAACTGTATTACAAAAATAATATCAAAATTCTGGTGGATTAGACATGTTTCAAATTCAAAATAGAATAATATCAAGAAAAGATTGCGTCAGGATGAATGACAAGGTTTTATATTGCATCGTAATGTAGCATAATTTCATCAGACACAAGTCATAATGTATATAGTGATTAATCAAAAAAAGAAAATACAGAAATAAATCCGATTGGAAAATGTCACAGATTATAAACCCAGCTATAATTTATCTGCCTTTCGCTCGGGTGAGCATAATTATACATTAACCGACGGAAAATAATTATTGTGACTTGCAGATTTGAGATGTAAGGACTGTAGTCTAGAATGATTAGAACTATATTACGCAAATAATACGCAATACATGATCAGTGATACAGTTTGGGCAATTTGATCCAGGCAATATGTCGTAATTCAACCCGGCGAGAAAGATAATTAGATTTGATCGCTTCACGCCTTCAGGGTCAAAAGATTATACATAGTACCTCAATACCTTACACATACAACGCCTAGCTCGAAATTAAATTAAAATCTCAGCATACAAACATGCATTGCACGTACATTAAGATTTTATGTCAGGGAACCTTCATTTAAAAAAAGAATCGTGTGTATATAATATACTAGCTATTTAAAAGGAAATATTATGAAATTCAAAGTAACAAACAAGCTATTTTGGTTCATAATATTTGCCAAAAGTTGGCAAGGAAATAAAGTGCCATTTTTTTATATGACGTGATTATATTCGTATATTGGATTAATTTAAGAAAAGTGTCAGTCACACAAATAATTGGATACAAACTGACAAAACGCCGTTACCATTAACATTTTACTTATATCATATAAAACATATTAGTAATATAATAAGTGTAATTCTTCTTTCAAATCATTGTAGAAATTTAATCAAACATCACCATTATTTAACATTTGAATGGGCTAAGTAGTTATCGTATTCGCGGGTAATTATCTTCAAATATTTGTGTATACATACGAGAACGTTTGGCTGGCATTAAATAAGTATGTACATAATAACAACAATCAAGGGTAATTCCAGCTTGCTACGCAGATGGAATATAGATACATTTACAACTCAATCGCAGTTTACACTAAAAAGAAACTGATCTATATACGGGCATAGCACCTAAAAACTTAATGACATCGATTGAAAACAACGTTAACGTATTTTCAGAATAAATATCATTCCTGTTATATAGTCTCATTCAACGGGCATTCAACGTAATTTCAATTTAAACTTACACTTTAAAAACAAGAACACTATTAAATGCACTTTCAGAAATTGTTCATGGCATGTTATTTATAAAAATCAAACCCCTTGATTGCATAATATGCTACATTTTTAAAGCCCTATTTAATTAAAAGACTAATAAATAAGTTAACCGCGTTTACGCAGAATTCGGTAGATCAGTATGCGGGCATTCTCCTTTTCATTAACCTGCAGACTATAGTGACAGATCAAGAAATATAACATTAATATCATTCTACCATTTTTCCTGAGAATATTATATCAACCACCTTACACCCAGCTGGAGTACCTGAACATGTTGACACAGTGGGTACCCAGGTTCGTGATGACCAATTCTCCACTGGATGCTAGAGCCATCCCAAGAGGACCGCTCAAGCCATCGGCCTCGTTGAGAAGATGGCGGATGAACATGCCTTCGGGGGAGAAGAGCTGCAACCTGTCCGCGCAGTCAGCGACAAGGATGTTGCCCTCCTGGTCGGTGCACACGCCCGTCGGACCGATGAACTGCCCGTTCCCGGACCCACACGACCCAAAACTGTGCAGATGGTTTCCTTCGAAGTCGAAGACCTTGACGCTATGGTTGCAGTGGTCGGACACGATGATGCGATCCTTGTTGATGGCGACGTAACGCGGTTCGTTGAACTGGTTGTCACCATCGCCTCGCGAGCCGAATGAATTGATGAGATTGCCATCGGCATCGTGAATGGTCACGCGATGCTTGCCGATGTCTGTGACCACCACACGACCGTCCTTGGCCAGAGCTATTCCGTAGGGTTGCTTGAACAGCCCATTATCACCAAAGTGCATTATGTATTGGCCATACAATGTAAGCTTCTGAACTCGGTGGTTGTATTCATCAGTGACGTACACGCATGGGTCATCTCCATCGCTAATGGCTACATCTAGAGGAAGCTCGAACTGACATGGCTGGCGCCCTCTAGAACCAAACTTGCATTCAAATCTGCCCTTGCGGTTGTAAACCTGGATACGGTCGTTGTCCCTGTCCACGATGGCGGTATATTCTCCATCGGTCGTTGAGGCCACTCCACTTGGCCAGTCAAACTCACCGGCCTCATCTGTCTCATCCTTCAGGTGGAAGAGTATCTGGGGTTTCTTGAGGACAGATTCCTTGGCAACTCTTTTGGGTGATTTGGGAGCGCACTCAGAAAGTGAGCTGTCATCAAGCTCCGCTGAATCGATAGAGCATATTGATCTCGAATCGGTTGCGAGAGACAGCTCACTAAACGACTTGTCCCCACATTTGATCTCGCCAAGTTGACTGACTGTGTTGTCAACAGCGCTCTCTTTGGCCTCGAAGTAAAGGTTGCTCAGTTGCTCCATGGTGATGTCCTGCTGTGGAGAGACAAGGGCCAAACCCTGTAATCGCTCGATTATCTGGTCTTTGATTGACAGAATGTCAAGTTCAGATCCATGCCCCAGAACCTTCTCGGTGAAATCGAATCCACTCAGAAGGTTATCTAACCCAGATTGTAAACTCCTGCGATGCGCATTCAACTGCTGCTTTCTACCTTGGCTTATCCGGGCTAGCCGGTGACATAGTTCTTGCTGCTGCTTCCGTAACACCGCCATGATCTCCTGCAGAGTCCTTTCAATGACGTACTCAGCCTGACCACGATTTGCCTCCAACTGGGCTTCTATTTCATCGACGCCCTGAAGCGCTTCCTCGAAACTGCCGATCTTGTCGCGGACACTCTTCATCAGGTCGTCGATCTTGTCTTTATGACGGGTCACCTCATCTTGGAGGAACGTGTGAGAGTGGTCTTTATGTTCGATGAGGATGCATTCGCGGCAGATGGGAACGGTGCAGGATTCGCAGTAGAAGCGCATCGCCTCTGTGTCATGCTTGCTACAGACGATCTCCCGTTTGAGCAGCTTTTTGTTTTCCGACGGCGGGACCGATATGATGTGATGTTTGCGAGTAAATCGCGCAATTCGGTGGTCATGTGAAGGGGCACATTCATCACA
>JBAMJV010000858.1:0-50000 GCA_037951105.1 Echinarachnius parma | reverse complement strand
TCATAATGTCGTCTTTTAAATTGTACCTTGCTTACTAGGCCTATCAAGGTATATTGTTTAGGATAATGATTAAAAGTATCACACGTTATTATTTATTATTAAACGTTATCACTTATTATTCGAATTATTAAATAATTATGTTTTCATTGGTGTTGACGTTTGAACCCTTCATATAATGATAGAGTAATGTTTGGCACCACCTGAACTTTAAAAAAGCAAAAAAAAAAATATATATATAAATAAATAATTATGACAAAAAAGAGCACTATACGTAAACTGGTAAAACGAAATATTATAATTATGTTACAAGAGCTAAAATGTGTCAAATGTAAACTTTTTATGCAAATTACAGTTTAGCATGTCGAAGAGGAAAATTATCGTGTAATAATTGCACATTATTACATCTATACGGTATAATGAATAAGAGGGGGCTATGTCCCTTCATTTTAATGTTATTCAATATTTCTGAATCCCAAATATTGGGGGGGGGGGGGGGGGGATAATACTACAGGCCACCCCCCGTGATCGACGCCCATGGTGGGAGATATTCACATGGTAGGGACCATGGTGGTCGGACTTCTGTTTTTTTTTAATGGTAGGGGTAGGGTAAGGGTAGGGGGGCCTGTAGCTACGCCACAATTGATAGGGCCTTTTTGAAAATTTGATATTTTTAAACATAAAAAAGTGATCTTCCAACCAATTTTCTAGCATTGAAATGGATAGTTTGGCTGAAACTGAACACATTTTATTTCGTCAGAGCCATTTACAATTGGGATTTTAGTACGCCATTATTATTAGTTAGAAGGTGTAAGGGTGTGTAAGCTTATTTTTGCATGTCTGTGTATGTTTTTGTGCATACCTACATGCGTGTGTGTGTGTTATGTTTGTACATGTATCTTTGAATGTTATTACACATTGGCGTCTTCCTGACGAACACACACACGCACACACATACACACACACGAACACAAAAAAATATACATGTTTATGAACTGTAACCCCTTTGAAAATGAAAAAATTCTGAAAGGGCCATCCTACCGTAATGAGGAAATAACTATTATAACAAAAGAAACACAAACATACGACCCTGCTTTAATTATGTTAAAGGTAGTGTTGAGTATTGGTATTTCTGAAGTGCCCCCTGATATTTTTGTGTGAGATAATGAAAAACTGACTGTCAAATTCGAAAGAACATACAATTGTAATTACAGAATAAACTTTATTTGATCAAAATCGGTTCAGAAACGGCTGAAATATCCATAAATATATTTGTATTCAAAATGTTCTTCACCGGCAATCACTGGGCAATATTTGTTAGACTTTTTAGAAAAATTTCAAAAAATGCTTGAAGACTACTTTGAAAAAAATCAGAATAGGTTTTTTTAAAAGTCGTTGATGATATCTCTATTGAATCATTATTTTAACAAACATTAAATGCACAATTTTGTATGAAATAAGGCTAAAACCAACGATTTTTTTTAAATAGCGCCCTCTTTGAGTTGTAACTGCTCTTTTTGATAACAGGGGTTTTATTTAGTCGTTTGTAATTGTGTATACTTTTCGAGTATGGTGAAGTTATAACTATTACTTTGTATCGTAATGGTGCAGGTTTTGGTTACTATAAAAGTTAAGTTTGACCAATACTCAACGTTACCTTTAATTGATCAGGGCCCATATTCATAAACACCTGCTAGCTTAGTTCCACGCTAAGTGTATTAAAAATAATACAGTGTAGTGAGCAACAAACAGTTGTACTAGTCCCCAACTAGTGTTAGCTTGGTAAGCCATCTAGGTATAACCCTCTAAGTTACTAGCAACTAAACGATCATGCATTTTTTGTTAGCCGAGTCATCCAAAATAGACTTAGCATGCCGCATGGAACCAAGCAAGCAGGCTTTCATGAATATGGGCCCTGGAGCCCGTTTCAGGAAAGGCTCCTAGTTAAGCCATCTTAACTGTTACTCTCACTGTGACTGATCTACGACATACGGATGGCGTTTGTTCGATCACAAAGGACAAGGTTGGAAGTATAATAGCAAAGACGCTTTCATGCAACACGTGTTGCTGTAATTGTCAAAGTTATACCAAGGTTGTGTACGAATATAGTTAAAAAAGCCTTTCATGAAACAGGCCCCTGGTGTACATGTCCCACAGAAAAGAAATTCTCCCTTTTTGATGGAACCTACATTTCAAAATAATAATCAATTTCAAATGAAGGAAACTATTTTAAAAATATATAAATTAAAGAGGCATGTACAAGAGTGTATGGGAATGTTAATACCATCAAGACTCTTACAAATACATATGAACAATTTAACATTTTTTATGAGCAAGGCATGTTTTATGCTCTTGTTAAAAAAAAATCAGATTATGTATCGAATTTCCTCTGATTTACTGCTCTTACATAAACCCAAAATACTTGTAGAGTTTCACATTTCCCTGCGTTGTTGTTTGGCTCAAGTTAAAATGGGTTTATATTTTTTGAGTGTATCCCCAATTATGGAGAAATGTTTAACACAAAGAAAGCATTACAGTATTGTGCTTTTCAATTGTAGTAACAAATCTTGACATAAATTTTCACTTTTCTCTAGGTTAGCATCATTCTTTTTCCTATGCAACTATCACATATCATTTAGATGATTCTTACAGTGATATTGATATATAATTACAGTCTCAAATATCACTTTTGGAAAGTATTTGACACTTCTGATAATTTCTAATTTTGTCTTTGTCTGGTCCTCAGATAATTCAAGTACAGTTGAACCTCATTATAAAAAGCTCTAATATAACAAAAGCTTCTTATTTAACAAGGTTACTTTGATGGTCCCATCTCTTTATATTCTTTTGGGGGGTTATACCCTGATAGAGAGATACCCGATAGTCCCAAGGACCTCGTTATAAAGAGGTTCCACTGTAATAGAGGTAGCATAATTATGGATGCAAGGCTGTAATAATAATAGATACCATTCTACTCTCATTCAAATAACAAAAGGAATCACACAACTATTATTCAATCATTTACATTAATTATGCGGTGTTGCATGGTTTAATGTAAAAAGAAACAAACAAAGTATGCACATAAACAACCAATTGTATTTCTATTTCATGTATAAAAGTGTTTAAGCCCACCCCCCCCCCCCCCCCCAAAAAAAAAAAGAACAAGAAAAAGTACAACAAAAAAGTGGTGCACATTTATGAATGTATTACATTTTCAATAATGGTACCAAACTACCAATATTAAATACCTTAAATTGAATTACATCGACCAAAAATGTATAAGAATTGCGGGGAACATGTCATTCACTATCACCCCCATTAAAAAATTAATAGTTAATCGTGAATATTAAATGGGTACCAGGCAGGAATTTATTCCTTGAAATTCTTGATGTGCCTGCTTGCAGGCAGCTCAGCTAGAGGGAAAGTAATGAAATACTGTACAGTATAATGCGCCTCGGAATAGAATGTCTAGATTGATTGCGCAATAGAAATGCTTGTCTTTTATTATTATAATTATTAATTACTAGCAGTTTAATGCCAGTGAGAGAGAGAAAATAATAATTATTGATTGCAGTAGTTGTTAACTAACAGGCAAAAAGTAACAAATCTGAGAACAGACTAAGTTTTTATACATGTAGCTTTGTACCTACATGTACATGTATTCAGCAATTGTGAGAGTTTTAGTGAGAAAAGCCAGTCCTACACTACAAGCTACAAATCAGTGCTCCTCAGTCAAAACATATAGCTCAATTTATGGGGGCTACTTTTCACACTTGCCTACCTTCATATAACCAGGGAATTGGGACACTCCCACTTCCTCGATATAAAACTCTGAATTTACTTTACATGAATAATTATGGGAGCTCTTTTTTTTTCAGGGGCAATTTCTTGGCATTTCAGGAGCTAATTCAATCCTAAGCCCCAATGTTTCCCCCCTTTTTTTCACCAGTGCTCTTCAACCTGCTCCCTGCTGGATTTTATAATCCCAATGGAGTTAATACAGAACCAACCAGGTTCCCGTAGGCAATGGGTTAATATTAGAATTCTACTGTGTCTGGGCATTATTGACCAACAGGCGGATAGGGGTAGTGTGTATCTACAGGGGAGGGATGGGGGGGGGGCTGTAGGGACCATTACACTGTCCTCATTTGCAGCATTTCATCTCAGCCACTTAAGAGTACAACCACTCATCATAGAGTATACACTTAAAGGTGGTAGGAGCTTAACACTGTCCTTATTTGAAGGGTTTCATAACATCCATTATGAGTACAACCACTCCTCCAAGTATAACACTTTTAAGGTATAAAGCTTTTAAGGAGCATAAATCTACCCCTATTTGCAGAGTTTCATAAGAGCCAGAGAGAGTATAACCACTCCTTCCAGTTTAAAACTATAGGAAGCGTAACAATGTCCTCATTTGCTGCGATTCATCATCGCCACTAAGAGTGTAACCAATCCTCCAAGTATAACACTAAGAGTAATGATTGTCACCGGTATACTCTGCCACTCCCTCTCCGGTGATACACCCAGGTAAAATTCTTCAAAGGACTCCATAGTAAAAGTATGAGAGTACTACTTACTTAAGTCTCAGATTCAACGTTGGACGTTTCCAAAGTATAAATTACTAGTAACTCCTTACATTCACATCAGGAGCTGATCAATCATTTATATAAGTTGCACTTTTTTATTCATCAAGTGTTTATTGCCACAGTCAGCAGTTTCTTGGTCAAATGTCCACGTCGATATTGCAACTCCCAATGAGTTAGTATGTCATATACCAGGTACAGCATAGGGTTAAAGATGCATCCCCAGTTGCTTACCAAGTGCACCAGTTGCTACCGTCTGCGGGCATAAGCCCACCGGTCACTAACAGTACTATGTCCACCACCCACCAAGGGTCAGTAGTTTGCTGACCACTGTTGGTCCAAAGCTCTTTTCAACATGAGTCCGATGGCTTGAGAGTAAGAAACTGGGTTAATTAAAGGCGCTTCCACAGTAGCACTTCAGGGACACCAGTTGCTACCGTCTGCGGGCATAAGCGCACTGGTCACTAACAGCACTATGCCCACGACCCACCACACACCAAGTCCACCGAGGGTCAGTTGTTTGACGACCGCTATTGGTCCAAAGCTCTTTTCCAGTCGACGGCTGGAGAGTAAGGACCTGGGTTAATGAAAGGCGCATCCACAAAGCCTTTCAGGGGCACCAGTTGCTACCGTCAGCGGGCATAAGTCCACCGGTCACTAACAGCACTATGTCCACCACCCACCACACACCAAGTCCACCGAAGGTCAGTTGTTTGCCGACCGCTGTTAGTCCAAGGCCCTTTTGCACATGAGTCTGATGTCTAGAGAGTAGAAACTGGGTTAATGAAAGGCGCTTCCACAAAGCCTTTCAGGGGCACCAGTTGCTTCCGTCTGCGGGCATAAGCCCACCGGTCAATAACAGCACTATGTCCACCACCCACCACACACCAAGTCCACCGAGGGTCAGTAGTTTGCCGACCGCTATTGGTCCAAAGCTCTTTTCCAGTCGACGGCTGGAGAGTAAGGAACTGGGTTAATGAAAGGCGCATCCACAAAACCTTTCAGGGGCACCAGTTGCTACCGTCAGCGGGCATAAGCCCACCGGTCACTAGCAGCACTATGTCCACCACCCACCACACACCAAGTCCACCAAGGGTCAGTAGTTTGCCGACAGCTGTTGGCACGTGGCCCATGCAGAAGCGATCCACACCAAAGAACCCAAGGAAGATGGAGAATATCAGGGTGCTGATGAAGTGCTGACCTTCGAATCTGCACAAAACCAAGAAAAAGTAATAATTAAAAAAACATGGTTCATACTCATATACTTATCTTTAAAATCTGATTCCATAAGTTTCCATAATCTTTAAAGCAAGAATTCCGCAACTTTTTCATGACTTTTCACCATGGTAAATAAAGGTTCTTTGATTTCTTTCAGCACTTTTTGCAACAAACTGGTGTAATATGCGTAAGTGAAGAGATTGGCCACCATTCTTATTAGTCTATTTCAATTCCATGACTTTCCATGACCCAAAAGCCAAATTCCATGACATTCCAGGTTTTCCAGACCCTGAAAGAATCCTGGTAAAAGCTTATGACAGTTCATGCAAGTTTGAGGCTCTACATTGGCACTTGTCCATTTGCCTAGCATGAATAAGTGAAGTTAGATTTTGTCCAATATTTTAGAAATGTACAGAGTACATGTACATGTAGTTGCCCCATCAGGCAAGCAAAATTTGCAAACTAAATAAGTTATTAAAAGCAAATTTAAGTTGAATCTATTATAAGGCAAATCAAATTTTCCTTCTGACAATTGTATTTCTTGAACCTATTGAAAAGTACATGTTAACAGGTGACCTCTATATGTTCCATAACATTGCCTTTCTCTGCAAGGGATAACTCTTAGTGGCCACTCTAGACAGGTCTGACTGCATTATTGTCATTATTACCTGTATAAATACAGTGAAACATGTGTAGTGACCACCTAAGGGAAACAAGAAATGTGGCCACTGTAGACAGGTGACCTCTATGGTTCTATAACATTGTTTTTCTCTGCATGGGATCACTTTTGGTGGCCACTATAAAAGTGACTATAGGCAGGTTGGCTGCTATAGACAGGTGGCCACCAAGACAGGTTTGTCTGTATACTCACTTCAAACAAGGAACATCATCTTTGACAAAAGTTCTGTTTCCATGACACTCGATCCCAGGAAGAACTCTACAGATGACCGATGACTTCTGGACATCCTGGTACTTCTCCTTTCCATACTGCACAAACAAAATAGAAAATGTGTTAAAGGGATCTAGTAACATTGTTGACATGTGCAAAAAGTGAAGAATGGTTGATAAAAATGTTTATTGTGATTAAAACTTAAAAGTGAGCAAAGAAAATGGGATTCCAACGGGATGGTTAAATGTTTATTGTTGTGATCTGCTATGTCCACTGAGTATTGTATTGTGTGAACAAATAATGTTAAATGGACCAGTATTGAGCGAAAATGCAAAGTGATATTCGCCAACTCATTGCACTGACTTTGTACTAAGGCTGAGTCATTACGGATATTTTATAAACCGGGTTCCGATCGACTTGCAATGGTCGGAACCCGGTGCTTCGAAAAAAAAGAAGAAAAAAAACACCCTGTAGTGTCGTGGGAATCACACTGGCCTAGGCGCGCGCCCATTTGTGTTTCCTACTTGAAGGAAAATTTAGCAACGCATATAATTTTCTCATATTAAAAAAATGACTAGTAAAAAATATGAGCAGTAACACATTGCTACTCATGAATATTCATAAGATAATTTTTGACTAACCACTTTTTTTTAATATGAGAAAATTTGATATATTATGCTGATATTATGTCCCGTTTTTTTTGTTTCTTCTTCTTTTTTTTTCGGAGCCCGGTTCTGAAAAAACAAAACCGGGACCCGATGGTGACGGTCGGGAACCGATGTGACCGACCGAACCGACTCAGCCTTACTTTGAACACAGGATTAACTTTCCAGTGGATAATTATTACAAATCCAAACAATTCAGTCGTTAATATCTTTTTAACAAAAAGGGGGGAAAAAACAACAAAAAAAACTGTTCCATGCTTCTATTGGTAGTACAAATACAACAAGGTATGAGAGAACCACTAGAGTTCTAAGAAAGTTTTGTGGATTAGGACAATGTTACTCTAAATGTATTAGAGATCCATTAACTTCATATAAGGTTTTTTCCGAAAGTGATATTTTAGACTTCAATCATATAGCAATATCATTGTAAGGTTCTTCACTTCTTCTAAAAGATATGTGATGTTTACTTAGTGAAAAAAGTGACAATTTATGTCAGATTTTATCCCAGATCGTTCGCACAAAGTTTCTGAATACGGATACTTTGGAGTACAATAAAAAAAAAAAAGCATTCCTGATCTCTTTTCAATCCCATCTTTTTATCCCATCATCAATCAGTCTTGAACGAGTTAAGGTCTTATGACCCTTGGTGGCACAATGTCAATTTTTAGCCCAAAAGGTTATTCTAAACTGAACTGAATACATTTTTATTTAACCCCTTGACTACGGGAACCGGGAGGGTTGTGTGCAAAGTCTATGGGGATTTCACAAACTCGTAGGGAACGGGTTAACTTGGCTTTTTAATAACTTTTTAAAACCAAAATCTCACTATTTTAGTTGTGAGCATGGAAAGACCCAGTGCCTCAGAATGGTTTAATTCGAAAGATGGTGCTGGACAAGAAATAAATAATTATGTTTTTAAATTTACCTGCGAACATCCAGTTCCAAGTTCTCTTCTCAGTGTTTCATTTCCTTTCAGATCTTCTGGGGTCTCACATTCAATGAAGTCTTCAGATCTGTGAAAGAAACCATTCAAAAGGAAAACAAATCATATGTGTGTTAAACTAAAGGGGAACACAATACAAAGAACAACACAGGCTTACATGAATATGCTCTTTTGCCCCCCCCCCCCCCAATGTCATTTGAAGGTTAGATCTTTTTAGGGTTAAAGGTAGTCCAACACATTTGAATCCACCAAACCAGGTAGGAAAATAAATCTTGTAACTTGTGGGCCTGAAAGAAAGTTTTTAATGGACACATTCTACAATTTAAGTTATTTGTCCCTTTTTGATCAGGTAAGAGAGAAATCAGATTTTAAATGTTTTTTTTTTCAAAATCGCTAAACGTCTAGTCTAGACGTTAAGGCAAGGGGTAGCTAGTAAAAGGTAGACCAACACACACATCGTTCAATATAAAATTTGACCGGCACGGTGTATTATTACGGACTTTTCGATTTGTACGTTCACTAGTGGACTGGTACAGTGACGTCATTTTTTGAAGCAGTGCGCATGCGCATCTACGTGCCCGTCGTTCGTACCAGATATCTAATACGTGTACACCCCCGTTTTGCCGTCGGTCTAGATCTGTGACGACAAGCACTATTTTGGCTACTAAAAACAACGTCATATATAGCTGTATATTTCTTGTTTCTCTGCTGTGGTCTCTGTAAACAGGTTAACTGAACTATATGATTTAAATGAACTTGTCTATAAAGGTTACCTGTTTATAGCGTCCACTCTTCTTGTCTGCATTGGGTGGTCACTATACACAGGTTTTACTATCTCATTTTAATTCTATGGAGTCTGTCAATAATAAGTTACCTGATTATAGCGCCCACTTCCAATGTTTCATTTGGCTGGTCACTATACACAGGTTTGACAGTACACTGTGTTATGAAATTTGTCTATAAAGGTCACCTGTTTATAGCGACCACATGACTTGTTGCACTTGGGTGGTCACCATACAACGTTTACTGTATATGATTTTATGGAACAGGTCTATAAGGGCACCTGTTTATTGCGGCCAATGTTCTTGTTTTCCTTTGGTGGTCGTTATACACAGGTTTGACTGTAAACAATATGTTGGCACCTGTCTATAAAGGTCACTTGTAATTTAGTGTCAATTGTATTGTTTCCATTGAGTGGTCACTATACAGAGGTTTGTCTTAATAAGATTTTATAGAACCTGTCTATAAAGGTCACCTGTTTAGAGCGGCAATTTTGTTTTCATTCAATCTGGTGGTCATTATACACAGGTTTGACTGTAAACGGTATTTCGGAACCTGTCTACAAAGGTCACCTGATAATAGCGGCCAATTTTCTTGTTTTCCTTTGGTGGTCTTTCTACACAGGTTTGACTGTAAACGACTTTTCGGAACATGTATTTAAAGGTCACCTGATCATAGTGGCCAATTTTCTTGTTTTCCATTGGTGGTCATACACAGGTTTGACTGTAAACAATATTTCGGAACCTGTCTATAAAGGTCACCTGATAATAGCGGCCAATTTTCTTGTTTTCATTTGGTGGTCTTTACACACAGGTTTGACTGTAAACGGTATTTTGTAACTGTCTGCAATGGACACCAGTTTATAGCGGCCAATTATTCATATCCCTTTGGTGGTCATTATACACAGCCAACACAGGTTTGACTGTATGTTGGCACCTGTCTATAAAGGTCACTTGCAATCAAGTGTCAATTGTATTGTTTCAATTGAGTGGTCACTATACAGATGTTTTAATAAGATTGTATAGAACCTGTCTATAAAGGTCACCTGTTAAGAGCGGCCATTTTTCTTCTTTCAATCTGGTGGTCACTATACACAGGTTTGACTGTATTGGATATTAAAACCCTTTTTACAAAACTAATCTTCTATTCTCTGCAAACTTCGCACGAGCAATGCATGGCGTAACTATCCCGAGACTTGAACGCGCGTCGTCGTATGAAATCGAAAAGGTAAATAGCAACAGTCAACGTGCCTAGTCAACTCAATGTGGTACTTCACTGGGATGATAGGTCAACGGTCCTCGTATCAGCGATCGAAAACTCCCTATTATGTGTGTATGTACGTGTCATACGATATCGATGGTACGTTGCATACGATCACGATATCGATGGTACGTGTATTATAATAACGTATGATTGAAGCTACCTACGTTAGTACGACTACAAGGCCCCACGAGGCATAACTATTACTTTTTTTTACCATGTTAATCATTCATTAAAATGTTTGTAGTTTAACAAAAAAAATCTTGAATTTCAATTTCAATTTACACTTGCAGCTCAAACATATTGATAAATAACTCTCTTAGCGACTTACTAAGGACTTAGTCGTTATGCATAATTAATAACTACAATTTTAAATTTATCTAGACATTAAAAACATGTAGCTGATTCATGTAATGTATGTTTTAATTCAGTGGTAAAACAGAAAGCGTTCGGTAATTCGGATTCACAATCTATTCAATCTATGATTAAAACAAAAAAGACATCTTCACTTTGTCTAAGTTGGGAACTGAGCTGAGCTGCGCCATAGTCCCGTGTGCTGCCATGCCGGAGCCTCCCCGCGCCGAAGCCCTTAGCCGTATGAAGAAATGAGCGGGTCTACTTACAAATATGAACACTTTACAAGCGGTGTCAGAGGGTCATACTCGATCCCACAGGCTTCCGTAAAGCAGTGTTCCACTTCAGGCACTATTATCTTATCATTTTCCGTGAGTACTGCAGAGGAAACTTCAGTTAGAAAACAAAGCAACACTTGAACCAACAAGGATGTGAACACTGCCATCACTGATCATCATCAGAAAAAATTCAGCCATTGATATTGCTAGTAGTACACTTCCACAGCCAAAACAATACAAAATTCGTATGGGGTATTATTTTTCCAGCAATATGTACGTGTTACTCGTGATTTGCATATATTTACTCGTGATTGAAATTATTATGCGATGTGTGGAAGCACTCACTCAGCTGATACGTGTAACTTCGCATTGGGCTCGCAACGTTAGTACCCTTCTGCTGTCGGAATCGCAGCGGCCCATCAACGGCTAGCTATCCAGCTCTGGTGACGTGCATGTTCATATCCCGCTGCTCTTTGATAGTAAAACATGGCTGCTGATCGAACAGCGCTTTTCAAGGCATCTGTAAAAACGGTGCGGACACGAAACAAAGCTTTGGGAGTTGGGAAAGAATCCACAAAATCAACTATTTTGGGTCATGGGAAACCGAATAAGGGTGACTTTGCTGCAAAGGCAAAGGAAGTGGTAAGTTTGTAGATATAAATCATCAACATGCATACATGTCATCATCATCAATCATGATACATGTTATAACATGTTATAACATTTCATTCACCATGGATACATAAATATGAAATATGAAATTTTATGTGAAAATGTTATAAATCAAACTAGGGACAAAAAATTAATGAAATTAACTCCTGTACATGTGGATATCCGGATTTAGATTACTAGAAGTATGAACTTGAAATATATGCAGACATAAGGCACACTTGTTTTTTTATATTTCTGCTATTTTAGCAAATTTGTCAACAAAGATGACAATTTTCAAATCCTGCATATCTTTTTTTTCTTTTTTTTTCTGTAGTTGTTTGCATAGAAAATGAGAAGTGAATATTATGTTTTAATCTGCGAATTTGGAGAAGAAAGTGAAAAGAGGAACCAGATTTCCTGCCTGACTTGACTTGGATTTTTTGAGGCATCGCATTTCCGATATGACAGTTAACAAAATACTTGTGTTTCGGATGTGACACTCTTGTAAAACAACAATTCTTCATATAAAGAGAAAAGAGGTATTCAAATAAATGTTACTATTTTGATTTCAAACCATGACACAGGTAACAGCAAGCAAAGAAACTTGTACGTGAATGTTGATTCTGCATGTCTACTATTAAATATTTCTTTGAAATTTTCACCTGTAAACAGACAAACTTAGAAACAAACTCCTTTTAATATTTGGTGTACATTTTGAGATAAAAAAGCAAAAATAAGAAGGAATTTGATACTTCACTACCATCCCTATTGTGTTTTCAATGGCTACGCGCGAAAACAACAAGAAGTTTACCTACCCAACGCTAGGGGCGCCCTTCCCCATGTACGAAATTCAGCGTTTCATCGATCGCTGTACAAAACCGGCGCAGTGTCCAGTCTTCCCCTTGTAGTGTCTTTGGTAAAAGACATTCATTGTATAATTGTACAGATTTAAGAAATAAAGAGATTACATAATAAATGAATAACAACATATCATTTACATTGTTCATGAGTAATGATATTTGTTAACCTTAGTTTGTATGTAATTATTTTTAATGTGAAGACGGCCCGGCTCGCCCCGTCGCTGCAATACAGTAATATATTTTTTATGAACTCGTGCATCTGAATGATAAAATATGGGTCATATCCATTGACATTGACCCCATTGTACAGCTGAATCATTTTCTCATATTGATATTTGGATTATTAAAGGAAAGTGATTACTGAATTACAGTTACATAATTAGATTTTACTCTTATCAGTTAAGTAGGCCAAATCGTGGTTTAGGTCCCCATCTGTTACGTCCGTGAGCTCACTCTGTGTACAAAGTCTATGGGTGTTGGATTAGGTCCCCGTCCGTAACGAAATGAACGCAAGTGAATGGAAGGGGTGGACTAAAGTAAGAGAATGCCGTTAAGTAACTGTATACATGTTTTTAAACCCCTTTTCCCCTCTTTCTCCCCAGCTTACCTTTTTAAATAAACATGTTGTAGCTGTACAGCCTTTAATATGACTAAGTTGTACGAGTAAATATTGCTGAAATACCAAATGAAAAGGTTATAGACTTTGCTTAATTGGGTCTAAATGGGTAAGATATTAGAGCCTGGAGTCAGATTATCGTCTGAGCATCTTGATGCCTCGAGATGAGGAAAAAATAATGTTTAAAATTAGAATTTCACAATAATGCAAGCACTTAAAGGGTAGTAATTCCATTTTAGATGTTCTTATTAAGTTTACTCTCACATGGATTCAAAAGCAAGCAAAAACCTCACTACTAAGTTTTCAGAAAGAACCAATACTTACTCACATTCGTATGGGGTATTATTTTTCCAGCAATATGTACGTGTTACTCGTGATTTGCATATATTTACTCGTGATTGAAATTATTATGCGATGTGTGGAAGCACTCACTCAGCTGATACGTGTAACTTCGCATTGGGCTCGCAACGTTAGTACCCTTCTGCTGTCGGAATCGCAGCGGCCCATCAACGGCTAGCTATCCAGCTCTGGTGACGTGCATGTTCATATCCCGCTGCTCTTTGATAGTAAAACATGGCTGCTGATCGAACAGCGCTTTTCAAGGCATCTGTAAAAACGGTGCGGACACGAAACAAAGCTTTGGGAGTTGGGAAAGAATCCACAAAATCAACTATTTTGGGTCATGGGAAACCGAATAAGGGTGACTTTGCTGCAAAGGCAAAGGAAGTGGTAAGTTTGTAGATATAAATCATCAACATGCATACATGTCATCATCATCAATCATGATACATGTTATAACATGTTATAACATTTCATTCACCATGGATACATAAATATGAAATATGAAATTTTATGTGAAAATGTTATAAATCAAACTAGGGACAAAAAATTAATGAAATTAACTCCTGTACATGTGGATATCCGGATTTAGATTACTAGAAGTATGAACTTGAAATATATGCAGACATAAGGCACACTTGTTTTTTTATATTTCTGCTATTTTAGCAAATTTGTCAACAAAGATGACAATTTTCAAATCCTGCATATCTTTTTTTTCTTTTTTTTTCTGTAGTTGTTTGCATAGAAAATGAGAAGTGAATATTATGTTTTAATCTGCGAATTTGGAGAAGAAAGTGAAAAGAGGAACCAGATTTCCTGCCTGACTTGACTTGGATTTTTTGAGGCATCGCATTTCCGATATGACAGTTAACAAAATACTTGTGTTTCGGATGTGACACTCTTGTAAAACAACAATTCTTCATATAAAGAGAAAAGAGGTATTCAAATAAATGTTACTATTTTGATTTCAAACCATGACACAGGTAACAGCAAGCAAAGAAACTTGTACGTGAATGTTGATTCTGCATGTCTACTATTAAATATTTCTTTGAAATTTTCACCTGTAAACAGACAAACTTAGAAACAAACTCCTTTTAATATTTGGTGTACATTTTGAGATAAAAAAGCAAAAATAAGAAGGAATTTGATACTTCACTACCATCCCTATTGTGTTTTCAATGGCTACGCGCGAAAACAACAAGAAGTTTACCTACCCAACGCTAGGGGCGCCCTTCCCCATGTACGAAATTCAGCGTTTCATCGATCGCTGTACAAAACCGGCGCAGTGTCCAGTCTTCCCCTTGTAGTGTCTTTGGTAAAAGACATTCATTGTATAATTGTACAGATTTAAGAAATAAAGAGATTACATAATAAATGAATAACAACATATCATTTACATTGTTCATGAGTAATGATATTTGTTAACCTTAGTTTGTATGTAATTATTTTTAATGTGAAGACGGCCCGGCTCGCCCCGTCGCTGCAATACAGTAATATATTTTTTATGAACTCGTGCATCTGAATGATAAAATATGGGTCATATCCATTGACATTGACCCCATTGTACAGCTGAATCATTTTCTCATATTGATATTTGGATTATTAAAGGAAAGTGATTACTGAATTACAGTTACATAATTAGATTTTACTCTTATCAGTTAAGTAGGCCAAATCGTGGTTTAGGTCCCCATCTGTTACGTCCGTGAGCTCACTCTGTGTACAAAGTCTATGGGTGTTGGATTAGGTCCCCGTCCGTAACGAAATGAACGCAAGTGAATGGAAGGGGTGGACTAAAGTAAGAGAATGCCGTTAAGTAACTGTATACATGTTTTTAAACCCCTTTTCCCCTCTTTCTCCCCAGCTTACCTTTTTAAATAAACATGTTGTAGCTGTACAGCCTTTAATATGACTAAGTTGTACGAGTAAATATTGCTGAAATACCAAATGAAAAGGTTATAGACTTTGCTTAATTGGGTCTAAATGGGTAAGATATTAGAGCCTGGAGTCAGATTATCGTCTGAGCATCTTGATGCCTCGAGATGAGGAAAAAATAATGTTTAAAATTAGAATTTCACAATAATGCAAGCACTTAAAGGGTAGTAATTCCATTTTAGATGTTCTTATTAAGTTTACTCTCACATGGATTCAAAAGCAAGCAAAAACCTCACTACTAAGTTTTCAGAAAGAACCAATACTTACTCACATTTGATTTTTTTCCTCAAAACATTTATTCAGGTGATCACAATTTCCAAATTGAGAGACTTTCTCCATTTTAGATGTTCTTATTAAGTTTACTCTCACATGGATTCAAAAGCAAGCAAAAACCTCACTACTAAGTTTTCAGAAAGAACCAATACTTACTCACATTTGATTTTTTTCCTCAAAACATTTATTCAGGTGATCACAATTTCCAAATTGAGAGACTTTCTTCTGGAGCACAGAAAGCAGTATATCAATGCTGCCAGTCATTTGGTGAGTGATGGTTGTCAGATGTCCGATGCTGAGAGGGACCAGATAGACTCGGACGCCCAGGAGTTCATGCGAACGTGTGCGGAAACCATCAGACTCCTTCAGACCGAGGGTAAGTTGTGTACATGTATGTCACCTTGGCCCCGTTGCAGAAAGAGATACAATCGATTGTACATTATTTTAATTGTAAGTCAGAAAATTTGTGCGTTTTTAACCAATCAGATTTGCGCATTTTAGATCACATGATCTGACTTACAATTTGTATTGTAACTTACAATCGATTGTATCTCTTTCTGCAACGGGGCTAACTGCAACACATAACTTACCAGGACTCCAAAGTTTGCACCTGCACTACCACTGGCCCAGTGCCATGGAATGCCATTAATGCCAGTCTATTTTGGATTAAGATTTTTCTTAAAATGCATTTTTTTTTCAAGGAAATATTTGGATTATCTGTGAAAAGTGACAAAAGTGACCAGTCTTAATGTTGTGCCCTTTTGATGTCAGGGTCACTTTAAAGGGATCTAGTAACTTTGTTGACATGTGCAAAAAGTGATGAATGGTTGATGCAATGTATATTATTGTTATCTCATATGTCCACAGGGTATTGTGTGAAAATTTCAAGTCAAATGGACATTGCATGGCCAAGTAATGAGCGAAAATGCAAAATGATATTCAATAACTCACTGCACTCACTTTGTACACAGAAGAAAAACTCGCCCGGAGTTTTTCTTATCTGAATACTTCGATCGTACATATCTTTGTAACGAAAGGGAAAGTTGAAAAACCGAAACCTGTCCCATGATTTTATTGTTAATACGAATTCAACAAGGTATGAGGGAACCGCTAGAATGAAAAATTTATTTTGAGGATTTGGACAATGTTACTAAGTCCCTTTAACTGTTTTAAAATTATTTAAGTTTTAAGTATTTCTGTTTAAAGTATTACAATCATACGATTTTGAATTATTTTTGATATTGTTAATTGAATATGAAATCAACAGAGAAAGTCAAGTCATGGATGTAATTAAACTTTCTTACGTTATTCTATATAATTTGTTTACCCCTCTGTCTATGTTTGCCATCTAATCCTTCAAGTAAATTGTACATTTATATTCTCTATTTTTCAGCACACAGACAGAATGTCCATCCCCAAGTGAGACAGCACAGGGAAGTTGTGTTTGAGCTGATCGATGCCTACCTAAAAAGTAAGGAGTTGATTGTGGTACAGTAGTCTTTGCTTTAAAAGGATCTAGCAACTTTGAGACTTCGGTGAATAAGTGCTAGATATTTGTATTATTATTATTGCTGTTCTCATCCCAGGAGTGATAATGGTTGCCAACTGCTGGGTATAATTTAGAAGCAGTAGCTTATACTAGCCTGATTCACCTTCGAGGCTGCTCACTGGCATTATGCTCCCTGAGTCCCTGGGAAGTTGAAATTGTGCACATCAGCATGCTGTCTTTCAGTGGCGTAGCTACAAAGCCTTTGTAGCTACGCCACTGAAAGACAGCATGCTGATGTGTCAAAGGGGGGGGGGGGGGGAGGGGACCCACTGAGCCCTCATTTTCTCTGGGGAACATCTGTAATGTGGAGCTTGTCCCACTTCTTTCGCTGCCTTGTATCATCTAAAAAGTGGCAAGTGCACATCAAGTGTGGATTTATTAGGAGTATCTCCAATGACTGGGTTAATGTTATCATTGTACTTGGAGATGACGATTTATCATATAATTATGCTCTGTATAAACCAAGTATATTATTTACTGTTGTATGGACAAAGAGGTTTATCATTTGTTCAGAGCTACAGTGTACGTTTAAAGTATGTTCTATTATACTCCTTAAAATGCTTACTTTGATTATGCTATTCCTTATCTACCGATCCAGGTGTTTGCAAGCTGTATAGTGAGCAGAGAGCCATCAGAGTCAAGCGGGTCGTTGACAAGAAACGCATGTACGTATGCTCCTTCTTTTTGCATTTTTACTTATTTCAAATTGGAATGGAGATGTTATACTATTGTTTTTTAAAACCTTACAAGTTTAGATTTTGTCAAATTCAACCAAAATCAACTAGAGCTTCTACATTTTCCTTGTACCTTGTTGTGTGCTTTATGGTAACACAAGAATGAAATGGGTTTTTATTTTTCAAATGACTACCTACTTAAATGGAGATATTTATGATTGAATTGAAAAGCGGTCCGGAACATTATTTGATTGTATTACAAACCATACAGTGTTCTTTTTCTATAAAACTATCACACACCATTCAGAATAATCTTCAGATGATATTGGTAAAAGATTGAAGTCTCAAATATCATTTTTGGAAGAAATCTTACATAGTAAATGGATCACTTAAAAAAAGAAAGAGTACATTTAGGATAATATGTCTTTCTATGTTAAGGAATTGTACTTAACATCTTGTCCTTTGATTCTTAGCAACTTAGCAACTGCTCGATCAGAAATTTCTGGCTTGCCTGACATTGTTTAGAACCATTACCCTAACTTTTTTCTGTACTGGCCCATTCTGTCAAGTAAAATCATACATTTTTAAATTTTACTTGCCCTCTTACTTCTAGATGAGATTAACACATATGAAATTATATTGTTCTCTTGCAATTGAACAATTATTTAGTAGCCTGATCAGGCAAGCAAAACTAGACAATTGATGAAATTTTACTTGCCTGACGCCAATTTTTACTTGCCCCGGGCAAGCGGGCAAGTGCTAGTATCGAGCCCTACATTACCCATGTCAATGAATAGTCAGGACATCACACCTCGGTACTCTATAGATGGAGAATGTGTGATATAACAAAACCAGATATTCTTCAATGGTTTGATAATGCACACTGATATAATAGCTTCTTACTTTGAATCCTACAGAGCAAGATTGCAACCAGAGTCAGCTACGGGACATTCAGCACACTCATCCCAGAAGTCTTCCACAGGACAAGATAAAGACAAAAGTATGTGAATCAATGGTGTATCGTGATTGGACTGATTGGGGGGGGGGGGGGGTGCTCACAATTGTTTTTGTTTTTGGGGGGGGGCCCTTTTAAGCTACGGCCCATTTCATAAAACTTTTCCAGTTGTAAGTGTCCTATCATTGTAACAAGTAGGTCAACAGCCAATCAGCATGGAGCTGTTGCCATGGTAGTTACAATAATTGGACACTTACAACGATTGCAAAATTTGTATGACACAGGGCCCTCTTATGTATTACTTTATTTTCAACATAATTTTTGCCCTTATGTTTTGTATTGTTTGTGTCACATTGTTTTATGTAGAGTGTGTGTATTATACATGTACCAATATCAATTTGAGAATGTGTGATATACCATTAGCAATTAGGGCAAGTGATTTGGGGAAAGGAGAAAAGGACTTGAAATTAGTTGGAAAAGTTGGATTTGTTATTGATTAAAATCTATACTTTGAAATGTTATCTACAAAACTTAATTTTGGTTATTTACTTACCTTTATTTGCCTTGATGTATTTATAATTGCCACACTGCACAATGAATTGTGTGTTAAATGAAACTTGCTGATCAGGCCTACACAAATCCAGCATGGCTGTCACTGGTTCTTTGCTTACAAATGACTATGTTTTCTTCATAACAAATACATATACCCTTGATAAAGTTAGAATTCTAATATAAATGTTAATTAATTTAGTAATCTCCTTTTGTCTTCTTTGAATATTCAGATGGAAGGCTACCTGAAGTTGATGTAACACCTGATGATAATGAAGATGAACTGTCTCCAGAGGAGATGCAAGTTGTGAGTATCTGGACCCACTTGCTTGACTATTTCCTCTTCCTCATCAACTTGACTATTTTATCTTCTTTCTCTATTCTATTGGCTTATTTCTCTTTCCTATTGGCTCCATTCTCTATCATATTGGCTCCTTTCTCTATCCTATTGGCTCCTTTCTCTATCCTATTGGCTCCTTTCTCTATCCTATTGGCTTCTTTCTCTATCATATTGGCTTCTTTCTCTATCCCGTGTGCTTCTTTCTCTATCTTATTGGCTTCCTTTTCTATCTTATTTCTCCTTCATTCTCTTTCCTTTTGGCTTCTTTCTCTATAATATATGATATTGGCTTCTTTCTTTATCCTATTGGCTTCTATCTCTATCCTATTGGCTTCTTTCTCTATCATATTAGCTTCTTTCTATCCTATTGGCTTCTTTCGCTATCCTACTGACCTTTCTATCCTATTGGCTTCTTTCTCTATCCTGTTGGCTTCTATCTTTTTCCTATTGGCTTCTTTCTCTATCCTATTGGCTTCTTAATCTTGTGGAATGAATGAATATACATGTATACTCAGACCTCTTACCTAGCTGAACTTGCTTTCTATTCAGTGTTGATGGGTGAGCGATTAAGATCTTCTTGTAAATTGGATTTTTGCAATTTAATATGGCACTCAGACGGTTAAAGGGACCTAGTAACATTGTTAAAATCAACAAAACTTACTTAGAACTCTAGCAGATCTCGGACTCACCTCCAGTTAAAACTCCTATGGAGTATTCAGGAGGATTAAACCACCAAGCACCAAGTACCAAGATCTCTCATATCTTGTATTACCAATATAAGCGTGGAAGAGGTTTCAGTTTTCTGAATTTCTCTTTCGTTGTAAAGATATTTATGACTGAATGTTTGAATTAGAACGCCTTTCTGGGACTGTTAAGGCAATGAGTTCAAAAATATCACTTTGCATTGTCACTCATTACTCAGCCATATAACATCCATTTAACATGGAATTCTCATACATCTTTCAGTGGACATTTGAGATAATTTGAGATCACAAAAACACATATTTTTATGCCTCCGCCAACGAAGTGGCCGGAGGCATTATGTTTTCGGGTTGTCCGTCCGTCCGTCCGTCCGTCCGTCCGTACGTCCGTCCGTACGTCCCGTTTTCGTTCTCGCGATATCTCAAGAACTGGTTGACGGATCAAATTCAAACTTGGTATTAGTGTAGATATTGGGGTGGCAATGATCTGATTAGATTTTAGGGGTCATGAGGTCAAAGGTCAAGGTCACAGGACTCGATATATATGCAAAAATGCCTCGTTCTCGCGATATCTAAAGAACTGGTTGACGGATCAAATTCAAACTTGGTATTAGTGTAGATATTGGGGTGGCAATGATCTGATTAGATTTTGGGGTTCATGAGGTTAAAGGTCAAGGTCACAGGACACGATATATATGCAAAAATGCCTCGTTCTCGCGATATCTCAAGAACTGGTTGACGGATCAAATTCAAACTTGGTATTAGTGTAGATATTGGGGTGGCAATGATCTGATTAGATTTTGGGGTTCATGAGGACAAAGGTCAAGGTCACAGGAATCAATGTATGTGCAAAAATGCCTCGTTCTTGCGATATCTCAAGAACCGGTTGACGGATCAATTACATACTAGGTATGAGTGTACATATCGGGGTGCCACTGATCTGATTAGATTTGGGGGGTCATGAGGTCAAAGGTCAAGGTCACATGACTCAATATGTATGCGAAAATGGCTTGTAATTGCAAAATTTCAAGAACTGAATGTCAGATTTCAATCAAACTCGGTACCTGTATCATAAAGAGTCAACGTAGCCATAAAAATGTTGGGGTCATGAGGTTGAGGTCAAGGTCACGGGACTCATTATACATGCAAAAAAGCTTGTAATACCAAAATCTCAAGAACTAAATGTCAGATTTCAATCAAACTTGGTACCTGACTGTTTTTTAGGGAGCCTTCAAAGATTGGGATCATATGGTCAAGGTCACAGGACTCAAAATATAAGAAAAATTAAATCAGTGCATGTTAATTTGGGCATATTAAAATCGCGTGATAGCGGAGGCATAATTTTCGATTGCGCGCAATCGAAGATCCATCTAGTTTATTAACCCCTTTATTTTGCCGAAATATGGCAATACAGTTACTAGATCCCTATAAAATGACTTTTCAGGATTGGTAATCGTTTCTCCCTTTCTCCCCTGCAGTTTGCACAAGAAAACCAGAGACTCTTCAGTGAGATGAACTGTCTAGTTGACGAAGTCAGGTAAAAACAATATTTTTAATGTGCAAATACTGATAAAACCATTTAGTAAGTTTTCAGATAAAGCTTCTATCATATAATACAAAATATTATCTTTAAAAAGATACCTTACTGATTTTGCATCAAGACATAGGTTTTAAGTTTGATTTTATTGATTTTATTTTCAACATAATCACATAATACAAAATTATTATACAAATAATACAGAAAGAAATACATGAATTGAATACTGTAAATAATCATGTATAACATAAAGATTGATTAATATAATAATACAATTTATAATATTAATTATTAAAACCATCACATATTGATTAAGGTGTGTATCCTCTGACCAGGGTAATAGTAATAGGGCTTAGTGGCTCATTGGTATTTGCACTCCATTAATATCTATTATTATTATTATTTTCTTATTATTTTCATCGTTTTCAATAGTTTTAATCACAATTATCTTGAATTGGTAAAAAATGTCTCTATCATTTTTGCATATATAAACCCTGCATATATGTCCTCCCGTAGATGAAACAAAAAGAGCTCTAGACGCATTACAGACTATTCCCCAGATGCCAAAATAGTGATCATAAATTGTCCCAGGCCGAGTCCAATTTAAAACATATTTGGAAGTGCTATTTCAATACAAAATAGCCCCCCTAAATAAATTGCTCTTTTCCCATTCTTCTGTCTCATATTATTATTACAGAAATAGTACTTTGGGAGGAGGTTAAAGATATAATTGAGTAAGGTCCACTTTAGTGACTGAATGTATGATCTGATTATCAAAACCTGATGGCTAATGATTAGGCTGTGGTCACATGGTGCTTGCGATGGGTTGCGATGAGCTGCAATGGGTCGATTGTGCATATGAAAGGCGGATATTGTCAAACTAAAGCATATATAACCCTGTTGTACATAACATTTTCACTGCAGCTATACAAAATAAACCCTTCACAGCTTGACCGCAGAGGATTAGATAATAAGTGCAAAGGTTATTTGACCGAATCGAATGTGTCTTTTTCGCTCGCATTCCATTGTGACGTTTGGTTATTTTGGACATGATCTGCCCTTCATAACTTCTATTGTCTTGTTGCAGGCTGTCGCAAGCAATCGTGTGACCACAGCCTAAGCATGCTCCAATGAAGATAGAAATCAGAAATGCTAAGTTGGGTAGAGGGAATTTTGATGCAAAAATATGTGTTTGACTACAAATGATGTGATCATAGGTGTTTGAATCATAATTTTAGTCTATTATAATTATTATCATGATGATGATGATGATGATGATGATGATGATGATGATGATGATGATGATGATGATGATGATGATGATGATGATGATGATGATGATGATGATGATGAGTAGTAGCAGTAGCAGTAGCAGTAGCAGTATCTATCATTATTATCATTATTAGTATTATTATGATTATTATTATTCATTTCACAATTTCCTCAGGCAAATCGAGGGCAAGGTGGTTGAGATAACGCAGTTGCAAGAAATCTTTGCTGACAAAGTTCTACAGCAGGTAAGTCATACAATTCTTCCTTTTGAGTGGAACTGTGTCGGGTGGCTCCTAGTTGAATGGTCAGGTGAGAGTGAGAAGGGCCTTAAGTCAATTTTCTGCTAAATGGAATTACTTTATACCATCTTCACAGAAATACAATCTATAAATACTAGAAGCCCAACTGAATAAGCGTATGACGTTTTAACCACAGATAGGCCGCGCCTACTTGGTCAATTATTATTTTACTTATCAGGGTAACCCCTGATGCAAATGAGCTGAAACTTCAGAGTTTCTCATCTAAACAGAGAAATTCATTGGTTGAAAAGAATGCAAGTGACGCGCCCCCAAAAAGGTCACGCCAAGTACGCATCGCGCGATCATTTGTTTTCCGTTGTTATGGTAATTGCGTATTTTGGGTAAACGTGCTCACCATCATGCTTCATATTGGAATTATTTCTATTTTCCTATTATTTTGTTTGCGTTTCAACAAGTACGCGATTTCAGTCATATCGCGCACATAGAAATCACTGGGGGATTCCCTTGGAAATTTTTTCACTAAGCGCAAATTATTGTTTTTCTTATGACTTCATAATAGAAGCCAGCACTATCAAAGTGCGTGTTAATCATGAAAATCGCGCACTGCTCGTGAATTCATGCTCATGTTACCATAGCGGCTATCTCATTTGCATGAGGGGTTACCCTGTAAGGTAAGTGTCGCTTTGACCAACTTCCATATTGAGATGGGGGGGGGGGGCCTGACCATCTTATAGACTGGAGCCTCTACAGGATGTGACATTTTCAGATAATAATTACATGTATGTCTCATTTGGGGAGCATTCCACAAATATAAATAGAAAGCTATATTTGTTTCTACATAGCTATCAAACTTTAAATATGATTATCTCAGACCAAAATTGGCTTAGCGCCCTTCTATTTCTCAACCAACGATATCTAGTCTTTCCTTAAAGGGACTTAGTAACATTGTCCAAATCCTCAAAATAAAATTTTAATTCTAGCGGTTCCCTCATACCTTGTTGTATTCGTATTAACAATAAAATCATGGGACAGGTTTCGGTTTTTCAAATTTCCCTTTCGTTGCAAAGGTATGTACGATCGAAGTATTCAGATAAGAAAAACTCCCCCAGAGTTTTTCTTATCGTGTACAAAGTGTGTGCATTGAGTTAGTGAATATCACTTTGCATTTTCGCTCATTACTTGGCCATGCAATTTCCATTTGACTTGAAATTTTCACACAATACCCTGTGGACATATGAGATAACAACAATATACATTGCATCAACCATTCATCACTTTTTGCACATGTCAACAAAGTTACTAGATCCCTTTAAAGGGAAACCAAATGCTGGCATTTTTGCTTACTGCTACTGATAAGACAAGTGCATAATTCCTGTCACTTCTAGTCGTAGATTTCTTCTCGAGTATCACTAGTAATGGAAATCAATGTTTTTTAGACCACTTGAGGCTACCATGTTTTTCAACGGTAGGTACCCCATGAAACATCGGAACTTTCACTAACAAAAGTGGGTTACAGTAGCACTGTCATGGCAGCAGATTCAACAACAGCAGTTATATAGCCCTGTGGGAATTGAACTTCTTGCACTAGGGTTTCAGTTTAATAGACACCTCACCAGTCAGCTAACTCGCCTCCCCATAGTAGTACTATTACTATATCCAACTAACATTAGTTCTGTAAACCGAGGTGACTTTGGCCAGTTTTTGAGAAAGTTTTTATGGAGGCTCACTTACTTGAAAAAATTTCAGATTGTTCACATTACCGTATACTAATATATTTTTAAAAATACAAAATATGTTCAAGTAAATGAAACTCAATGAAAATACATCTTTCTCAAAAACTGGCTAAAGTCAGCCTGGCGGCCAAAGTCACCCCAGCGGCCAAAGTACCACAGTACCACTTAAGATTATCTGTAATCAGCCATGCACAATGTTTTCAACTCAATTTCATTTTGGAAATCCTGTGAATAATTAAGTTTAGAAAGCTATGATGTTCATATTATTATCAGACAACTGATATATATCTGTAAGTAAGAAAATAATAAAAATTAAAAGATTATCTCAAACAGTTGTTTTTTAATGTATTTTATTATGTATGGATGTCTGGTCACGTGTGTGACATGTACAATATGAATGGGAAAATGGGAATTTACAAATATTAGGTTAGAAAGTAACGTAAGGTTCAATTTTCCCAAAGTTGGTATCAACATGTACAGGCGAATTTAAGAGGAATAAGCTTGCTTAATATCTGTTTGACATCTTAATTGTTTTTTTAGTTACATGTATGAACATGTCTTGATTCAATGTAAAACATATATCTCATGAAACTTTGAAACATTGATGGAAACAAATGGAAAAAACAAATTTCAATTTTTTCCAAAAAAGTTTCACTTTTCAAAGAATGGCCCTGTAGCAAAATCAATCAGTCCTGAACAGGCTAATGCCAATTTGTCCTCAGACAATGGACGGGACTAAGGAAAGGTGCAATAGTTGGTGATTAAAAACCTAATTTATTTTGTCTTGAGAATGGTGTGTGTTTTTTTTTAATATATCAAGTTATAAGTGTCTTTAATGATCTGATATCTACTTGATTGTTTGACCGAAGAAGCAAACAAAATAAATCAATAAAAAGACCTATTCTTTATCCAAACTACAAAGTCAAGTTAAAATTGTTTATGTTGCATGAATTATTTGGTACAATTTTTGTTGAAAGATCCATTGTTACTGGCAATTTAACATTCAACAACTAAACAAAAATCTATGCAAAGATAAATTGAAATAGATCAGCATCAACTTAAATTCTTCTATTTTAGAGTTTTCACTCTATAGATAGAAGAATATAAGTAATATGGCTATTTGGTTTTGAAATATCTCCCTCTGTTGACCAATACTGTACATGTTGTATTTGTGGTACAGTGAATTGCGGTGCATGATCAGAAAAGATGAAATGCTTCCTGAATGTTAGCTGCAAGGCTTGATATTAGAACAGGCCCGCTGGCCCGGGGCCACCGAAAATGAACGTGAGGTCACTACATTTTTTGGATGTCAAATTTTACTTGACCGAGCAACCAAATGAACACAAAACCTTCTAATGGTTTTCTTTGTTTGGAGCCAGTCAATTCTGATTCAGGGCTAACAAAAATGGTATAAATCTAAATTTGACTTGCCTGACTAGGCCACTATGAAAAATAATTAATTTCTAATGCAGAGTTTGTCTGAAAGTGAAAAATTAAGAGCCATCAATTTTCAGTTGTTACTGTGTATGAACATGTTTCAGTGTATAACATTTTGAAGGTGATTATTATCTCAATTATTAATAACTGGTATGTCATGTACCACATAATTTATGGCATCTACTATAAAACAGCATTATAGTAATATTTTAGAAACTAACTGTTGATTTTAATAAAGAAATGGGCCTTAAAGGGGCTTGGTACGAACAGTCACGTCACGTTCACGTCACGTCACGTGAAGGTTCTGTACCTTTTGTGAAACAGGTCACCCAAATCTACGAAGTGTTGGGTTACGTGACCCAACAGTTTGTAGATATACTATATGTAATTCATGAAAGCTCACGTAAATTGGCGCTTGCGTAAAACAAATTAATGTAAATTGTCGTTGAGAAGAGACTAATTCTCGGTAAATTTAATCGTGAACGTACCCGTCCTATTTGATCCTACCTATACTGTAAATACCAATTATAGGCGTACACAGGCCTGGGGGCAGGGGGATGGACACCCCCTACCCCCATCCCCACCCCCTTACATAATTCAAGAAATGTCTTGGTCTCGGCCTCGAAATTTGTGACCGGTCCTGGGGGGTGTTTCACAAAGATCCTAAGTTGATCTTAGCACTAAGATGGTCTTAAATATTATGGAAAGCCACTAGTGTCTTGAAACAGTTTTGTAAAAGTTATGTTGAAATGCATAAAATGTTGATTCAAATCATATATCAAAGAGATTCATGATCTTCACATAAAATTCATGAAATTTCTTTGATAATTAGAAAATATATATGATTTGAATCAACATTTTATGCATTTCAACATAACTTTTACAAAACTGTTTCAAGACGCTAATGGCTTTCCATAATATTTAAGACCATCTTAGTGCTAAGATCAACTTAGGATCTCTGTGAAACACCCCCCTGGTCTCGTCCTCGGCTGCGGTCATTTTCTACGGACACCCCCTACCCACACCCCCCCGCTTACTTCAATTTGTCTGACGAAATATCCCCCCCCCCCCCTACACCCACCCCTTGAAAAAATCCTGGGTACGCCACTGCCTAGAAGTAGCTAGTTCGAATGTCAAATACATTAATTGATTTATTTAATATTGATTGGTTGGTGTGATTGTTTCATTATAAATGATTGACTGATTAATTGATAGATTGACTCGATTCAATAACCATAAATAAACACTATTAATCAAATCATTGTTTTATTACTTTTAAACTCATTGATCACTGCAACTCACTCACTCACTCACTCACTCACTCACTTTCACAGGCATATGCACATACAACGCCGTTAAGGGCCAGTACGCTCAGACGTCGAGCACGGGAACTTCAGGCGTATGCGAACTGAATTGTCCGCTGCGTGTAGCAATTCAGCTGGAAATCAACATTTGCCAAAATCCACGCACGACACGTCTTTAGAAATACTCCAATAACAAGACAAATAATGCAAGTGGTATGGTTGTACATTACCTAAATGACAGAACTGCATATTATTGTCTCAGATTACTCTGAATTATGCACGTACATATTATAAACATAATGATTGAAAAGATTTGATAAGGGGGTATCGGCATTTTCGTCGACATTTTAAAATCTCTTTGCGCGTGTATGTCTAGTCTTAGTAACAAGCGTTTGCAATTTAAAAAATCTTGATTAAACGCTCACGTCACGATTTGGTTAACGCGACACTTCGAGTTTTACCGGCATGGAAAACGACAAATTGTTGGGTCACTTTACCCTACACTTCGTAGATTTGGGTGACCTGTTTCACAAAAGGTACAGAACCGTTCACGTGATGTTAACGTGAACGTGACGTGACTGTTCGTACCAAGCCCCTTAAAGGGACTTAACATTGTCCAAATCCTCAAAATAAAATTTTAATTCTAGCGGTTCCCTCATACCTTGTTGTATTCATATTAACAATAACATCATGGGACCAGTTTCGGTTTTTCAAATTTCCCTTTCGTTATCTATATGTACGATTGAATTATTCAGATAAGAAAAACTCAGGTGGAGTTTTGAAACCGTGTACAAAGTGACTGCAGTGAGTTAGTGAATATCACTTTGCATTTTCGCTCATTACTCGGCCATGCAATGTCCATTTGACTTGACATTTTCACACAATACCCTGTGGACATATGAGATAACAACAATATACATTGCATCAACCCTTCATCACTTTTTGCACATGTCAACAAAGTTACTAGATCCCTTTAAAGTAATATTGACAAACACATAAACAGGCAATACTTCAAAATCTTTCAAACCTTCATTTTATTGATCTTGCATACATTTGGACTTTCATCATGGTAGGTTTAAAAAAATGAAAACTCAAACTTCAGTTCAAGTTTATTTTTTTATAGAACTAGGTATTTTACATCCAATATGAAGTACAGAATAAACATAATTTCAGTTAAACCTGTCTTAGTGGCAACCAAAAGTGTTCCCTCACCCTGCAAAGAAAAATAATGCTTTGAAACCTGTTTATAGAGGTCACCTGTTTTCATCAGCCGCTTTTCTTGTTTCCCCTAGGTGGCCACCATTTACAGGTTTGATCGTACTAATTTGCTAATAATAATAAACTTTTTTGCAGAATTAGGTTACCATTGAAGTAAAGGACCATATTTGCCCTATCCTTGTTGGGAGGAAAGGAATTTCCCATCCTGTTGGTCCTTGCAACAACCCCCCCCCCCCCCCCCCCCTCCCGACCCCTCCGATAACTTGCAAACTTGCAAAAGTGATACATTAAAGGGGTAGTTCAGTTTTGGTATAGAGGGCGCTGCACGAAATAATTTTTTTGTGAGGTATTGAAAAACTGAGTGTAAAATTTGAAAGAGCATACAATTTTAATGGCAAATTTATTTGATCAAAATCGGTTCAGAAACGGCTGAAATATCAATAAATATTTATCTGATTTTTTAAAATTTTATTTAAAAATGCCTACACTTTCAAAAATTTTAAAAAGAGGTTTTTAAATAGTTGTTGATGATCTCTCTATCTAATAGTTATTTCAACAATACATCACATACATAATTATGTATGAAAAATGGTTGAAACCAATGCTTTTTTAGAGAGCTTCCTCTTGTGTTTTAATGGCTCTTTTTTAATGATAACAGGCTTTTTAATTAGTCGTTTGTAGTTTTCTATACCTTTCGAGCATGGTGGAGTTATAACTATTAGTTTGTAGCGTTATTGTGCAGGTTTTAGTTACTAAAGCTCAGCCTTACCAAAACTGTACTACCCCTTTAACTTTCTAAATTCAACCAAAATCACTAGGAGCAGGAGCTTTCACATATTTTATCATGTACCTTGTTGTTTGTCTTATGGTAACAGAATAAATTAAATGGGTTTTGACTTTTCCTAGTTTTGGAGATATTTATGATTGAATGAGAAGCGTATATTGATATATATAAGTTTCAAATATCACTTTTTAACAAACTAATAAAGAGTGAGACTGGATCCTCCCCCTACCCCCCCCCCCCCTGGCAAAAATAGAAACAATTACTAAGCCCACAGTATGCCACTGATTGGGCAAGTACTTTCATTAATTTGTTACTCATCAAAAACCTTTCTAAATTCCCAAACTCATCAAGTATCAGTATTTTCTAATAAATAATCATTAGGGAGGAAACTTTAAAGCAGTGCAACAGAAATTCAATACTGAAAAAAAAAACCTGTTCCTTTAAACATTAAAACATTAAACATTTGATGCACTTTCTTTTGCAAAAATTTTGTTTCATGATGGAGTATCTTCTGGACTAGCATAACGTGACAGCAGCAGAAATTGAAAATCATTAACTGGCTAATACATTTAACGAAGCCTCCACATTTGCTATATTTAGCTTTTTCTGTGTCAACTAGTCGTTTATGAATGCAATACATTAGGGAGCAACCTTGGCAGATAATTTTGCGTTGGCTGTAAAGTTATGGCTTCCAAACTACTCTGCCGCTTTACCAGTCATTAGACCGGGTGTTATTCGTTGCGCCAGTGCAAGATACCTCATCAGCTTATTAATATGTTTGATTAATAAACTTAAATAGTGAATCGGTAGTCATGATGACTTTTTAATGGGATTACGTCAATCCAGACGGCTTGGCCAAATCCCACTTTGAATTTTGCGAAGGAAAATGCATCCTGACGTCACGCACTGTCTGCCCATTTGTGCATTACGTTCATCATGCTTCCATTTTGAATAGTTGGAGAATGCAAATGACAAGGCTAAATGACACGTACGCCTTGGTCACTCGTGGTTTTTGGTTGATCAACAGTTTGATATTTGTGGATGAGGGATTTCTTCCTTCTAAGATGAAAGGGGATGCTGAATTTCATTCTTAATGTGATCTAGTAACTTTTTTGACATGTGCACAAAACTGAAGAAAGGTTGATAAAAAAATGACGATGTGTCCACTGAGTAATGTGTGGAAATTCCATGGTGAATCACTGTCCTATGAGTAATGAGCGAAAATGCAAAGTGATATTTGCTTACCTTTGTACTGACTTTGTACTGACTTTGTACTGACTTTGTACCAGTTTAAATTCTCCATTGGAGAATGTCAAATCTAATCCCTTCAATCATGAATATCTTAAATAACAAAAGAGAAATTTTGAAAACTGAAACCTGTTCCATGCTTCTATTGGTCAAACAAATTAACAAGGTATGTGAGAACCGCTAGAGTCCTACAGTAAGTAAGTTTTGTGGATTTTGACAATGTAGGCTACCGATTGCATTGCAAGCAATTAAACTTTTCCATGATCGCACTTACATTGCGGTATTAAAAATCAAGCTTTGATGGCCCCAAACCAAATTCAGTTGTCCCTAAACAAAGAAAAAGTATTAAAAGAATGTACCCTATTTTTCTCTTCTTGCAAACACCATAATGAAAATATACCCTTTTTTAGAATATTCTGTGAACACATGTGAAAATAACCCCCTTTTTTACAGAAATTGTGACCTCCCATGCACAAGACAGATGCTCTTACCACTAAAGCCACCATGTTTGGTTACATTTGAATCCCATGGAATTTTGTTTAAATTAATATTTATAAGAAATCTGCTTTGTTTATATCAAAATGTGTTTATTAAGTCCATGTGTTGACAAAAGTATTTTTTCTTCATCTGAACTACTGTACAATATTGAGATAGTTGGCCCTTTTTACGCCAATTTATATATTTTAAAATATATTTCTTTACTTACTGTTGTATGAAAGTACATTTAGTATAATAATAAAGGTATAAATGATAATTCAATGCAATGCACAATTGGTGATGCAGATTTATTCACCAGCAAACTCTTGGCAGTTTTACTAGTTTTTATACAAAATAATTTAACAAATCTTCTGTCAGAATTTAATTTTCATTATGTTATGTTATTGACCCTACTCTACTTCTCAGATAAGGAATCATTTAAACAATGTTGCTTTTTATAAGAAAGATTAAACAAAATATGTATAGTAATAGTGAATAAACCAAGGTTACATAACCCTTGAGGTAGATTTTTCACAAACAAAAAGGGGGTCTTGGACCCCTTTGAAAAACAGCTTGTAGCTGACAAGTGCAATCCATCCCATGAGTGGAGAATAAATAAATAACAAAATAAATAAATCATAACTTTCTATAACAAAATTACATTCACAGATTATTCCCTCTCTTTAGCTCAAACTCAAACTAATACTTTGCCCAGGTCTCCTTTCCTGTACATTGAGCTCAATCATTATGTTACACGTTCATGTGTGACTCGTTTTTGGAAAAGTGTCTGAACATGAAGTAGGTCCAACAGACTAACACCCCTGACTCGTGCGAAAGGGATCCGATATTACTTAACAACGAATTTTTAATGTTATTTCCTCTAGCCACGGGCTGATCAATTACTAAAGCACCTGTTCAGGGGGGTGTTTCACAAAGATCCTAAGTTGAACTTGACTCTAAGTTGGACTTAACAATTATGGCAAGCCATTTATAGCCTTGGAATAAAATATATTCAAAAGCAAAAATGCAAGTATTTTAGACTTGACATAAATGTTACATCAAGAACATGAAATCAATTTGATAATAGAAAATCTATATGATTTGAATCAACATTTTTGTGCCTTTTAAAAGAACTTTTACAACAATGTTTCAAGGAAACTAAAGGCTTTCCATAATATTTAAGTCCAACTTAGAGTTAAGTCCAACTTAGAGTTAAGTTCAACTTAGGATCTTTGTGAAACACCCCCCAGGTCTTTTATAAAAAATGCTCTACCTAATTGTGACCATCCATTTGATTTTGTTTAAATGGATTCTTTATTAAACTTCATAATATTTCTTCAAATGTGATATTTGAAACTTCAATCATATAAGTCTATATTATTGTGAAATTCTTCTGAATGATGGGTGATTCTTTTACCTGGTGAAAAATCAGGGAAAATGGATGTCAGATTTTCTCACCTACTGCCCATTGATTTTGACTGCAAATCAAAAAGCGTTTCTCAAATGGGGGGGGGGGGGGGGCTTGCATTTTTGTGAAGGGGCACAATGATAGTGTTGCCGAGACTGAGGCCACAGGTTTAGTAGTGGGTGGGAAGGGGGAGGGGGAGGGGTGACCATGTCTGAGGCCATTGGTTTGTTGTGTAAGCGGAGCAGGGAGTGGGGCCTTATGATCTATGATCATGGTCACTGATTATGTTATGCTATAAAAGAAGGACTTTGTACTTATGTTGGGGCACATACATTTTATGTGGTGGGGGGGGGGGGACTGGGGGCACAGCACATTACATAGATATAGTTTATTCTTAACTAAAAAGAGGCAAATTTTAATTATTGATCACATAAACAAATCAGATAAAAGATTTTATATACAGAATAAGTAAAAAGCAGAATGTGGAATCATAAGAGTCTGGAGGAGTGTTAAAATATTGAAAATTTTGAAACATTTGTTTATGAGGAATGTGTCCAAACAAAAGTGATGGATCCCTCAATGTGTGAACATGTGTAGAGTAATGAATTATCACTACCCTGAACCTTACTGATTACCCGTTTCCATCAAACGTATAATTACCACATTGGCAAGCTAAATGAACATCAGTCCTGGTCTGAATGAGACCTAGAGGGAAAGCCTTAAACCCTCCCCCGTAAACTTACCCCGTTGCCTGCTGGAACTTAGCCTTTCTGTCTTTTGACACGTTCTCGCGTCTGAGCTTGATATGATGAGAATATCACCTTAAAAGCACCATTTGGTGCTGTCCCGGACAGGCAGTGTGGTGCTGTCCCGGACAGGCAGAGTGGTGCCAGTGAAGGTGATTTTGCTTGGTTGTGATGTTTTTTTTACAGGTGCTTGGTGCTACTGTGCAAGTGCATTTTCTGTTGGTTGTGTTTAAAGGGTCTACATAGTGGGAGGCAGTGCCATCTGTATGATGTTGGGCGTGGCTGCATCCGTATGATGTTGGGCGTGGCTGCATCTGTATGATGTTGGTTTGGGCTGCATCCGTATGATGTTGGGCGTGGCTGCATCCGTATGATGTTGGTTTGGGCTGCATCCGTATGATGTTGGGCGTGGCTGTATCCATATGATGTTGGGCATGGCTGCATCTGTATGATGTTGGGCGTGGCTGCATCCGTATGATGTTGGGCGTGTCTGCATCCGTATGATGTTGGGCGTGGCTGCATCTGTATGATGTTGGGCATGGCTGCATCCGTATGATGTTGGGCGTGTCTGCATCCGTATGATGTTGGGCGTGGCTGCATCCGTATGATGTTGGGCGTGGCTGCATCTGTATGATGTTGGGCATGGCTGCATCCGTATGATGTTGGGCGTGGCTGCATCCGTATGATGTTGGGCGTGGCTGCATCCGTATGATGTTGGGCGTGGCTGCATCCGTATGATGTTGGTTTGGGCTGTATCCGTATGATGTTGGGCGTGGCTGCATCCGTATGATGTTGGGCGTGGCTGCATCTGTATGATGTTGGGCATGGCTGCATCCGTATGATGTTGGGCGTGTCTGCATCCGTATGATGTTGGGCGTGGCTGCATCCGTATGATGTTGGGCGTGGCTGCATCCGTATGATGTTGGGCGTGGCTGCATCCGTATGATGTTGGTTTGGGCTGCATCCATATGATGTTGGGCGTGGCTGCATCCGTATGATGTTGGTTTGGGCTGCATCCGTATGATGTTGGGCGTGGCTGCATCTGTATGATGTTGGGCGTGGCTGCATCCATATGATGTTGGGCGTGGCTGCATCCGTATGATGTTGGGCGTGGCTGCATCCGTATGATGTTGGTTTGGGCTGCATCCATATGATGTTGGGCGTGGCTGCATCCGTATGATGTTGGTTTGGGCTGCATCCGTATGATGTTGGGCGTGGCTGCATCTGTATGATGTTGGGCGTGGCTGCATCCATATGATGTTGGGCGTGGCTGCATCCGTATACATGATGTTTGGCGTGGCTGCATCCATGAATCTCTGGGTGTTTGAACTGAATGCATCATGCAGAAACAACTGGTGAACATGACTTTCACACATTGGCAGCCACAAGGCCTGAATTTCTTTTGTGAAGTCTTGAATTCCTCCAATCGGGAAGCATGTTTACCACAGGGGCTATCAGGCGCGCCGATTCCATCCGAAAACACATTGCATTGGGGGGGGGGGGGGGGGGGGGGGCAGAGCATTGTTCACAAATAATGCTCCCCCCCCAAATGCATTGTGTTTTCCGAACGAATCGGCGCCTCTGGGGGCTATTCATAATGAGTAAAATTTTAGCTACCAAAGTTTGAGAGGAAATTATTTAACTGGCCCAAATAGGCCACAAGCAAATACAGTTAGGCTGACATTTAGGAAGCAGCGAGATTAAGAGTGTTTAAAACGAGAATCTGTGATTATCCAAAGCAAAGATGTGTAAGCTAGAGGCCATGGCACCTGTTTTTAATTGAATTGCATTCATTATGTTTTAATACAAATGTGTAATCAAACTGAAACTGTAGATGGCTTCTTAGTAATGCAATTAAGAATCCAGATGTGATTATAAAACGAGATTACAAATCAAAGAGCTATTTCAATATTTACGATTGTGAAATTACATGGATCAATTTCTATGCAATCAAACTAGAAAATATAGATGGCTTCTTGGTAATGCAATCAATGATGTATGGTTATCCAACAAGATGACAAATGGAAAAGGTTAATAATTTTTGTTAAATTACATTGATTAATTTCCATGCAATCAAATTAGAACTCTGGATGGCTTCTTGGTAAAATAATAAATAATATAATGCGTGGTTATCCATGTAGATGACGGATCACAGGGCAGAGGCCATGCCACCTGTTTGGAATCGTTATTCCATTGATTTATGTTTCTATGCGATCAAACTTTGAATGTAAATTAACCCCCTTCTTGGTAATGACTCTGGGACAGGCCAATTTTGTCTTCAGTAGGTCATTGATAAATTACATGTACATGAGCTTTTGCATATTTATTTTATAAATCAAATGTATTTTTGTTTGTTTCATAACCGGTTGAACTTTTGTTACAAAATTTGTAAAAATGGTTGTTTTCTAAGAACTCATAAGAATGATTACAGAAGAAAAACTTTAAATTCTAGATATATACATATCCTAGAATTGCAAGTGTTTTCTCAAATATATATGTTTTTTAACATAAATATATGTTTTGATTAATGCCAGATCCAGGGCTTGACACCTTGTACTTGCCGTATGGCATGATGCTAGAGAAACACGTCAGGCCAGGAAAATTTGATAGAATTCCAATTTTGGTGGCCTGATTAGGCAACTAGGGTTTCAAACTGACAGTTAAGAATTGAGAAAATCTTCTATGTCTAGCTTCATTCATAAAAGCAGTTTTGACCAATAAAGGGAGTGAACCTTGAAGAATTACTCTCCCAAAAGCGTAAACGCTGTCCTGGAGAGGGCTGTGCTGTGTTGCGTGCTGTTGGTGATGTGATGTAATTGGTGAAGTGATGGTAGAATTTTGGAATAGTAGAGTTTACAAATGAAATTACATTTTTGGTAAGTCATTTTTTGTTTCAGCCTTTCTGGCCATTGAGAGAAATTTATTTTAAATTTCAGACCCCACTAGCAACGAAAGTTTAATAATGATGAACAATTGTTAAATAGCACATTAAACACTGGTATGCAGTACTATCGGGGCCTATATGTATATTTCAATAATTTTTCATTTGCTCTTGTTTTTATTCTGATGTGTTTCCATATTTCAATAATTTGCATTTTCCTTTTTTTTTTATCAATTGTCATTGCAGGATGCAGATATTGACAGAATAGCAGACACAGTCGTTCACACAACAGAGAATATCAAAGAGGCGAACCAGGATATCAGGGAGGTAGGTCATCAATCTTCACAAGCATTTACCAACATCATTTATTAGAAGTTACAAAAATGAGCAAAGAAAATTGTGTTTCTCTGGGATTCGAACCAGAAACCTGGATTGCTAGACCGGTAATCTTCTAGTTCAGTTATAAAAACCCTGATGCTGTGATCGTCCCTTTGCTCCTTTTGGGCATAAAAACAAAATGAGCAAAGAAAATAGGGTTTCTCCAGGATATTAACCCGAAACCTCTGGATTGCTAGACCAGTAATCTACTAGTTGAGCTATAGATAACCCTGATGATGTGTTTGTCCCTGAAACCCCTTAGTATTCCGTGCTCATGGTGGATAGAAGCTGTTATAAGCATAATTTCTTGTTTTATCGCCTCTTTGCATTACATCTAGGGTTTTGGGGCAAGATTGTCCCAGAACCCTATGGAGACAAAACATTTTCAATCACAATACCTACATTATGGAACATGCTGCCTTTAAACATTCATATTTATGTTTACTGCTCCAAACTGAAGACATTCATGTGGTCGCTGGAGTAGGTTTGATTGTGTAGATACATGCAGACAAACCTGGTCTTGAAGCAAATCAATAATATCTGTAATGCTCTGTTCACATGCAAAATATATACCTTTTTAAAGGGTAAGTGTCCTTTCCAGAGTTATTTATGTTAACCCTAAATAATTTGATTCAAACAATTAATTTTTAATTCATGGTTTCATTGTGTATGGCAGGCCATAAAGGGTAGATATGTTTTAAACAATAACCTTTCATTCTTTTCCTTTTTTTGTTTCTCTGTGTATGGCAGGCCATTAGGGGCCAAAATAATTTAAACAATTTACCTTTCATTCATTTCCTTTCATAGTTTCTATGTGTATGACAGACCATTAGGGTCAGATATGATTTTAACAATAACCTTTTATTCTTTTCCTGCTATTGTTTCTATGAGTATAGCAGGCCATTAGGGGTAGATATGATTTAAACAGTATCCATTCATTCTTTTCCTTCCATTGTTTCTCTGTGTATGGCAGGCCATCAGGAACAGTGCTGGACTGAGACTGTGGGTGTTGTTCTTCCTCGTCGTGTGTTCATTCTCACTGCTCTTCCTCGACTGGTACAGCTAGCATGGGCTGGAGAAAGGAAATATTTGTCGTTGAAAATTAACTTTATTTAATTAAAATCAAATACAGTCAAACAGGTGTACAGTAACAACCCGAGAGGAACAAGAAAAGTGGCCAATCTAGACAGGTGACCTCTTTAGACAGGTTGCATAACATTGCTTTTTCTCTGCAGGGGATCACTTTTGGTGTCCACTGTGGGCAGGTTGCCTGCTATAGACAGGTGGCCACTATGACAGGTTTTACTGTATTTTTAGTTGTATTATAATTTGTTTAAATCACATATCCCCTACCCCATTTAAAGTGGTTAGATTTTTTTTGGAGAGATATTAAACTGATATTTAATATTTAAATATTTTGATTTTCAAACCACCTTAGAAAACTTTAGTTGCCATAAAAAAAATGACATCATAGCACCCATTTTAATTTGTTCTTATTCAAATGATAATACATTTCTTGAAATGAGTCATGAGTTGAATCATTGTTTAATTGGAGTGTGTTATAACTGGGCATGTAATAGTAGCCTAGTTATTTTCTTGCCATTCAAATGTATGCTTTTTGCATAGAGTGTAGCGCTAGTATAATTTGTAGAATTCTTCTTCTTTTTCAATTATTCAATTTCAAATTGTGTGCATATCCTATCAACAAAGGTTGTTCCTGACTGAAGGATAGCCTGACATAGCAAATACTAATGTTCAGTCAAACCTGTGTAAAGTGACCACCTAAGGGAAAACCAGAAACATGGCCACTGTAGACAGGTGGCCACTATAGACAGGTTGCATACTATTTTACAGTCAAACCTGTGTATAGTGACCACCTTAGGGTAACAAGAAAGATGGCCACTGTAGACAGGTGGCCTCTATAGACAGGTTTCATAACACTGTTCAGTCAATGCTGTGTATAGTGACCACCTACGGGTAACAAGAAACATGGCCACTGTAGACAGGTGGCCTCTATAGACAGGTTTCATACTATTTTACAGTCAAACCTGTGTATAGTGACCACCTTAGGGTAACAAGAAACCTGGCCACTGTAGACAGGTAGCCTCTATAGACAGGTTGCATACTATTTTACAGTCAAACCTGTGTATAGTGACCACCTTAGGGTAACAAGAAACCTGGCTACTATAGACAGGTTGCGTACTATTTTACAGTCAAACCTGTGTATAGTGACCACCTAAGGGAAACAAGAAAGATGGCCACTGTAGACAGGTGGCCTCTATAGACAGGTTCCATAACACTGTTCAGTCAATGCTGTGTATAGTGACCACCTTAGGGTAACAAGAAAGATGGCCACTGTAGACAGGTGACTTCTGCAGACAGGTTCCATAATGTTGTTTTTCTCTGCAGGAGATCACTTTTGATGGCCACTATAGGCAGGTTGGTTGCTATAGACAGGTGGCCGCTAAGAGAGGTTTGACTGTTTGTAACTAAGGTTGATTTAAAGGGACTTAGTAACATTGTCCAAATCCTCAAAATAAAATTTTGATTCTAGCGGTTCCCTTATACCTTGTTGTATTCGTATTAACAATAAAATCACGGGACAGGTTTTGGTTTTTCAAATTTCCCTTTCGTTACAAAGATATGTATGATTGAAGTATTCAGATAAGAAAAACTCTGGGCGAGTTTTTCTTCCGTGTACAAAGTGAGTGCAGTGAGTTACTGAATATCACTTTGCATTTTCGCTCATTACTTGGCCATACAATGTCCATTTGACTTGAAATTTTCACACAATACCCTGTGGACATATGAGATAACAACAATATACATTGCATCAACCATTCATCACTTTTTGCACATGTCAACAAAGTTACTAGATCCCTTTAATATGAATATTTGTGGTAATCGGTCTAATGTCACCTTCTTGTCCTAGTAATATAAATAAACTTGTTTGGCATTTTATCATGTATGCATGATCTTCTGATAGAGATGTTGATACGCAAAACCTGATAAAGACATTCAAGAAATCGAGATTTCATCTTGCTTATAATTGCTTCCTATTTAAAGGGAATTTGTCAGTTTGTAGCCTGCCAAATTACAATGAAAATTATATGAAAATATGGGATAGTTTTCAAAAATATATCTTGATAATTATAGTCATTTAGGTATCATTTATTTTTTGTATATGAAGGAAGCTTTATCTCAAAGATGATTAGGGAATGCGTCAACATTATCTATAGAGGGAGGCAGTGGGATATCACTCGGAACAGTTTTGTAAGCATGCACATTGCACTTGAGAAAGAATCAGCTCGAAAAATTGTTCGAAATTGTTGCAAGTGGGAGACAGTACGCTGAATGTGCATTTGACGCATCATTCCCCAGCGGCCATACCGCATTATTTTATCAGCTCGAAAAATGGTTCCAAAATCGTTCCAAAACTCTCCATTTTATCCGATGAATAAATTTCAGAATTATGAAAAAATTCTATTGAATACAAATTACACAAAAATTGTAAGGATGTGTAGAAGTACGATTTAATAAATGTACCAATTAGTATTGTAATGTATACATTAAATGTGGCAAAAATAAGTCAATTTGCTTTGAAAATACAGTTATCTAGCAGTTTGTCTGTTGTTAATATTGTAGACCCTATAATTAATGAAAAATCCTAGAAAATCATTGGCTGGAATTAAGAAAGGAGGTTTTTGAAAACTATGGTATAAACCATGGTCTACATCTATGGAGCTCCATTTGTATTTTTACTTGTTAACAATGTTGCTAAATACACCAAATTAATATCTTATTTATATTAATATTAATATTTTATTTGATGATGATGATGATGATGATGATGATGATGATGATGATGATGATGATGATGATGATGATGATGATGATGATGATGATGATGATGATGATGATGATGATGATGATGATGATGATGATGATGATGATGATGATGATGATGATGATGATGATGATGATGATGATGATGATGATGATGATGATGATGATGATGATGATGATGATGATATGATGAATATAGTTTACTTGGGAGTTCACTCTTGTTAAATATTAAATATACACACACACACACACACGTACATACACAATTACACAAACCAACACACACGCTAACAAGCATGTGCACAAACACCGATTTATATAAACAAAAATTATTTGGTTAAAATAAGTTAATTTCTGAAGTATCGAAATTCATTTTGGGGGTCTTAATTTGGTTGAGCAACATTGAGTTATTCTTAATATGATTTTAAGATGATTACGTAAAATAGATCTGCGATTTTCAGTTTACTGAGCTATCAGTTTTAAGAATTCACCTCCCAGGATTATAATGGTTGGCTTGAAATTATTGAGTAAAATGTGGGTTACACATTTTATTCAAGTGATATAAATATTTATAAATATTTCAGCCGTTACTGAATCAATTTGGTTCAATCGAAGTTTATTTTGTCTGTAAAATCATGTTCGATCTGCTCGATTTAATCCCATACTGATGACATTTCCATTTACTTAATTAATGCTATACGGCTTTTATTTGGCTTCTGTCTCTGTTAAATTTGTGCAAGTACCTTCTGTAGCGTAGGGCTCCTGTGACGATGACGAAATAGCCCCCTCTTGTGGTATCCTTTACTCATATTATCCCGTACACGCACAAAGAACAAGAAAAGCACAACTCCTATGATTCCTAAATGAATAAATAAATGTTAGACCAAAGGTCAATCACCGCTGTAATGTGTTCGCTTTGTTGGTCTTCTACACCGAACCCAAAACACACATCATCATCATCATCATGACTAATCAATATTCATAATCGTACGACCTTGGGCACGCAGGTTGGGTAGGCAATATATGTATTCATTCATTCACGACAAAATTCTTCAAATACCGAACGTCTTTCAGCGACTTGCCAAAATCACCATTGTTGGCAGTTGTGTCACTTTTATGCTTCCTAAATGCATCGCCGCGGGCTTGTGGATATGGGGGTGACCCATCCCTCCTCTTAGTTGTGCTTATTATAAGCAGAACATTCCAGTGGTTAAAACTAGAAGAATATTATAATCAGAGAGGTGGGGAGGGACTAAAAACAACCTCTTCAATACCTGGTTTAAGTTGGGGCAGGGATGTTAGGGGGGGGGGGGGGGGGGCAGAGGTCATGCATGAGGGGACACGAATTATTGGTACTTTCTTTTCTCCAACCACACAACAGAAGCTCGCGTGCAGTCAGTTCCCCAACTCAGTTTTTTTTATTATCGCATCGCTTGAATTATCATTGTGGAAGAGAACACGAAATTAAAGTATATTAATATTATTATTATTATATGCTATCATTATACAATCACCGGCGATGTGGTGGAGTGTTCGCGTGGGTGACAGCTCGCTGTATGACCGGGGTGACAAGAAGGGGAGACCCAAATTAGAGCCAGGTGACAACCTGTCTACGGTATTTCCAGGCTCAAGTTCAACCAAAGTACAAGCAGGGTAATATCTGACCACAAATATGTCCACCGGAGCGAGCATCATATGAAAAAGAAAGAAGAAAAAAACGATTATAAAAAAAGGAGGGACAAAAAAGAAGAAATATAACGATTCATTTTACGTTGAACCAATATTAAACCAAACAAAGGTAAATTTACAAATTCGAACTTGTGCTTGACGACGTGTTAGAGTTACACCATGAACTAAAATAGTGGTTTCATGGTTACACCCCGGTTACACCAAAGATACGCTGTTTTGTTGTTGTTTTTTCCATTTTATTTCACCAGAGAACCGTTACTCGGCCAACGACTGTTTTTCAGACTGTTTAATAAACCCTTTTTTAATCAATGCAATTTAACACTTGGAATCCTCATAATTGCATGGATTCGTTGTTGCCAAAGCGGGCAAACCTCTGGCAAGCTTTATATCACGACGGTTGACAGGAACAAGTATTGGTATTGTGAAAGGGGTATGCATGATACGTTTTGACATTCACTTCAAAGACGTGCCCACGGCATGAGCAAAATAATGGATGTTCCATCAAGCAATAATTGCGTAAGGCATCCATTCCCCTTTTCACGTTTTTTCTTCTTGTTTGTCTTATTCATTTGATTTAATTTAATTCATACATAATTCAGACTGCAGCACCTAAACAGACTGATCTACATGCCAGTGTACAAAACTAAATTTATATTAATAGAACATGAAGTGTTTGTTTAGATTATTTTTGGTGGATCGGGGTTACTCCCCACCCACACAATCTGTTTTAGTTCCTTCAAATAAATCGAAGTTCAAATCTAGGACCTTCTATCTGCCTGTCTGTACTGGGATGCCCAAAATTAGATCTAGAAATCCCCGAAAAATAATGTCATGGGCCCTAAACGTATGGGGTAATTATTGAAATGTTTCTGTGTTTTTTCCCCTGATCGATTTTAGGCAAAAATCACCACATATTCGGGTAAAAATCATCTTATTTTTGTGCGAAATCACTACATATTCAAGCACAATCATCTTATTTCGACTTTTAAAAACAATTGCTGAAAATAATTTATCGTTTACAACCAGGCAAGCAACATAAAAAAGTCTTCCAAACCGAAATAATACGATTTGCACTCCAAATCAAAGAATTTCCCCCTGATTTGTGAGGAATTTACCACCAATTATTATGAAGTGCCTTTTGCCATGCAGAATATATCCGCCCCATGGCGGATGTGGGGGGGGGGGGGGGGGGGGGGGAGAGAGAGAACCACTACCTAACCACACATTTGCCCTCATCACTCAAGTAATTTGTGAGGAATTCAATTTGATACAGTAGAATGTCTTGTTAGAATTACAATATACGGACATACTTTTGTTTCCGTAACATTTTTGTTAACCACCGAGTTGAAATCGAGATTCCATTTTGATTATAATTGCTTCCTATTTTAAAGGGAATTCGTCAATTCGTAGTTTTTCAAAAACGTCTAAGATCATTGCTGTGTTATTATTGCTAATAGAACTAAGCATTAGCATATTCAGGTTGTCATTTAAATTTTCCTTCGTCACTAAGATATATTTGCGATTGATTGAAAGACAATATTATATTGTGGGGATACTGTGTCAACAGTATGCACAAACCTACGGCATTTGCATTGCAAATGACACTTTGCATTTTGCTCATAACTCAGCCTTTTGGAAATCATGGAATTTTCACACATCACTCAGTGTACATAATAATCGTATCACATAAATACATATTTTATCAATCCTTTGTCAGGTTTTGCATATACATCTCAACATAGTTACTAGTCAGATCCCTTTAATCCTCATCATCCGCCTTATCTCACCACACTATTCAGGGGATCCAGCCAAATTACCCAATCGACAGAGGAGATTTGAAATCGGAAGTACCGTATAGAATAATCATGTAATGCATTCAGTCTTTGTACTTTGTGACAAAGTATATCAGTTTACATTTTGGACGCACGGCACAAGTAAGTACTTTTCATTCGCATTCCGGACATATTGAGTCATTTGATATCAAATGTTTAAAGTAAAATGTCTTTACTTGTTTTATTGTTCCTCTCTGACTATTATAGTTCCCCCAAATAATTACCCTGTGGTCAGCACCATAATAGCGTGTATAATCAGGGACATAGGCGTACCCGGGGGGGGGGGGGGGGGGGTGTTGGGGGGTTCAACCCCCCCCCCCCCGCCTTTTACAAAATTGAAGTGGTCTCGAGGCCATCATAACCAATGGTCTCGGCCCCCGAAAACCAAGTGGTCACGGTCTCGGCCTCGAAAGACGGATCTCGGTCTTGGCCTCGAAAAAGTTTGAAGGATCTCGGACTCTGGTTCGAAAAATCTTCACCGACACCCCCACCCCCCTCGAAAAATTTAGACGGACACCCCCCCTCAAAAATACTTGACCGACACCCCCCTTGAAAAATTTGGCCGACGAAATAACCCCCCCCCCCCCCCCACCTTGAAAAAAATCCTGGGTACGCCAGTGATCAGGCAGCTACAGGGGTGGCGGTCGCGTATATACATTATATGGTACAACTGATTGGGGGTGGGGGGGGGGGGGGGAGATTTACACCTTATGTTTTTATTGTTTTTGCTGACAAAATTACTGTTATATAAGTACATGTACTATCATTTGATATCCAAATGTTTAATAAATGCAATCTCATACGGTTAAAACATATTTTAACCGTAAAAATGAAATTCTGTCTTTTGCTGCGGGACTAACATAATTGTGATTTTACTTTGTGTTTTGGTCAGTGGTGTATTTAAAGGCAGCAGGGGCCGGGTGTGTGTGTGTGTGTGTGTGTGTGTGTGTGTGTGTGTGTGTGTGTGTGTGTGTGTGTGTGTGTGTGTGTGTGTGTGTGTGTGAAGGGGGGGGGGGGCAGTCTATCCCGTGGATACTACCCATTGTGAATCTTTGCCCTCCCCCCGCCCCCCTGAGACTTTCTCCCATAATACTGTTTGTGGTGGATGCTGGTTCGTACAAGAATCAGTGATGGGCAAAAAAGAAGAGGGAGCGTATTACATGTCGTATGGTACGCGTATAGACAAGATTCACAAGAATATGAAAGAAAACAAAGTGTGGGGGAAAGTCATTTGTGAGAAAAGGTTGGACTTTGAGTGCACTTACAAACAATGATGTGTAGGCGAGCCCACGTTAACTATTACAATTACAAGACATTATATTCATTGTACTATGCATTAGGTATGAACAATTCCCTGTTTATCAATCATTCCAATTGTAACGCACAGGGAAAGGATCAACTTTCAATATTCCCTTTAAAGGGATAGTTTAGTTTTGGTCAAACTGAATTTTCAACCAATTTGACCACTACTAAACTACTTATAACTATTAGTTTGTAATGTTATGGTGCAGGTTTTAGTAATCAAAACCTGCACCATAACATTACAAACTAAAATAGTTATAAATCCTCCATGCTCGAAAGATAAAACATTACAAACAACTAAGTAAAACGCATGTTATCATTAAAAAAGAGCCGTTTAAACACAAGAGGGCGCTCTCTAAATACGCATTGGTTTTAACCATTTTAAAATAAAATATTGTGCATGTGATATTTTGTTAGTGGAGGTATCAGATCACAAGAATAAACATTGTATCAACCATTCATCACTTTTTGAACATGTCAACCAAGTTCCTAGATCCCTTTAACCTTTAAGGTTATCATTTGAAGTTAATAAAGCGATGTTTGGTTGGGGTGTAGCTGATCGTTTTTTTTTTTTTATAGAATGCGATCTACCTGTAGGGTGGTTGGTATAAACGTGTCGTCACCCTTGAGCAATTTGATTGATTAGTGTTTTTAAGATAATGAGGCAATTTGCATATTTTATAAAATGGGGTCAACGGTAAATTTCAATCTATATAGAAAGGTGGTTATGATTAAAACCATTAATCTGGGGTACTTTGGGTAAGGAATCATTACATTCACTTATATTCATCATCATTATTATTATCATCACTATTATCATCATCAGCAGCAGCAGCAGCAGCAGCATTATTATGAATATCATATGACGATTTTAAAAAAACAACCTCCAGTGCTGTTGGTGAGACAAAACGGAAAACTGAGGTGTGGAGGCGAACCGACCCTTGATAATAATAGTTCAGGTTTCAACAAAATAGTTCATCGTAGAAGTCAAATAATCATAATAGATCTGCTCCGATATCAATCATTCTACTTGTTCTGTAATCTGAAATGACCTATATAAAGTACGTATCTCACGGTGTTTCGTTCGCACTATAATGGCAAACGTCTCCCCCTCTCACATCCTGATCCAATTCACTCTTCCTACTCTCAACCTATACCACCCTGACCTCCAGACCCTACCACCGCCACCCCCCTCCTCCCCCCCCCCCCCCTCACCATCCCCTCTCCCCCTCTCTTTCTCTCCCTCTCCCTCTTTGTATGTCGTTTTATCCCCATCTCTCTTCCCACTCTTGAAACAATACAAATCAAACTACAAAAGACAGCGGCAGTATATAGTTGCAACAAAAGCATTGTGATCGTGAGTGCAAAGATGACCTTTCAGTTTGTTCTTCTTCGCTAATGAGGTGCAAATCCAGGGACATATTATTTGAAAGTTAGATGGGATGGGTGGATGTGTTTATATACACGTGTCTAGCCCTGATCCAGCGTTTTGAAATGTTGCTCAAGCAGGCTAATTTCTACCAAGTGAAACAAGTTAAAGTGAAGCAAGTTTCAGAATTCAGAACGCTTTTATATTCTGGGGTATAAGAAGTGCAGTGGCGTAGCGTAGTGTGGTCGGACTGATTGGAGGGGGGGCACGCGGATTATTCGGGGGCGGGGCACACCTTATGTATTTCTTTGTATTTTCGAGAGAAAAAAATGGCCCGTAATGTATTCTATTGGTTTTTTCCCCTTCAAATTATTAGGGGCACGCCCCCCCCCCCCCCGCCCCTCCCGTCACTACGCCACTGAAGTGTATTTAAACGCACTCCAGGAATGGCAAGGATGACTGAATCGCCTTTATGTTGGAGGAATGGGCTGTTTGACATCTTGGCCAACATGGCCAGTGGATGAAGTCTGGAATATACTCCCTGTTTCGGCCTTGCCATCCCATTATCATTCGCTCCCATAAAGGGATCTAGTAACATTGTTGACAAGTGCAAAACGTGATGAGTGATTAATAAAATGTGTAGTGGTGTGATCCGATATTTCCAGAAAGTAATGTGTGAAAATGTCAAGCTAATTGGATATTATTTGGCCGAGAAATGAGTGAAAATGCAAAGTGATATTCACTTACTCATTGCACTTACTCTGTACACGGCTGAAAAGGTCCTGCAGATAATTTCATATCCGTAAAAATCGTAAATATCCCTTTTGAACTAAATGAACATTTGAAGAAATAAAAACCTGTCCCATGCTTTTATTATTAATACAAATAAAACAAGGTATGAGGGAACCGCGAGAATGCCAATTGGATTTTGAGGATTTGAACAATAATTATTATTCGGTTACAATACTTATTTAACATTTCAAAATTAGCTAGGATGTTGTTCCCCTTGGCGGCACGAAGGTATAGGGTAGGGGCAAGTATGTTTGTTGTTCCCCTTGGGCGGCACGAAGGTATAGGGTAGGGGCAATTATGTTTGGTGAGGGGTCATAGGGACACATTATTTTGTTAAGTCGTAGCAGGAGGCATCATAAGTCAAGTCATGGGGCACTTTATTTTTGTCTGTGTGTGCATGATTATGAACAATATGAGTGTGTGTGAGAGTGTGTGTGTGTGTGTGTGTGTTGTTGTTGTTGTTGTTGTTGTTGTTGTTGTTGTTGTTGTGTGGTGGTGTTGTTGTTGTTGTTGAGGTGTATGACTTTAATTTGGTAGGTTAATTGTTTAGAAAAGGCTCATAATTCCTATCCTTTATCAAAACAATTTTGTTTAAAGCTGTGAATTTGCCATTTTGGATAATAATTGTGTTTTTTTTTTTTCTTATGCTGTTTTTCAAGGACTAAGGCAAAGACAATTATACTAATGACCAATAAATCAACGGCTGTGGACATACAATTTTGAGTAATGACTTTAGAGAGTATTACAATACAACAAACGGATGCACCCTGAAATCCCTAAATCATGCTAAATGGCGGAAAAGTTCCGGAAACGATGATTGCATCACTGAGCAATTTAGGATACGGAACAATAATCATCAAGACCGAGATGGGATGAGAAGAGACAGTGCATGAAATAAAGTAGCCTTGATAAGACCTCTCGTCTGACTCTGAAGTGAGAGCAACGACTGGTGAATGAACACAGCGCGTGGAATGAGGAGGGAGCATGGGCGTAGATCCGTGCCATTGATAGCCTATTCATCAGAGGGGATGATCTATTCATTCATCCCCCCCTGATGAATAGGTATTACGTAAGTATCTTGCAAAAGTTGATACAAAGCGCTTCAAAAACAAAACAATAACTACAAATACAAACACTACAAATTATTTTAAAAAAAACAATAAATTAACAACAGAAGAGAGGCAAACTAAGTGGACACTTGTGAATGAAAACATATTCAATAACTTAGGATACAGGTGGGCTTTTAAAGTTGAGATTTGAAAGTTGCGTTTCATGCACGTAGCCATGGGGGGGGGGGGGGGGGGGGGGGGTGCGTTGGGTGCGTATGCACCCCCCCCCCCCCCCCCCCCCCCAAAAAAAAAAAAAAATCAGAAAGGTCCACTTTTTGCCGGTCTCGGGTCCACTTTTTACCGGTCTCGAGTCCACTTTTTACCGGCCTCGAGTCCACTTTTTACCGGTCTCGACCATCTTAACCGGCTTACAAGACTCTCAGCCTGTGGTCTCGGCCTCGAACATTTTTGGAAAGTGGTCTCGGTCCCGTTTTTGTAATTACGCACCTCCCCATGAAAAATCCTGGCTTTACGGGCCTGCGTTAGCCTCTCGTTCCTGCCATACTATATCATCTCAGAGATAAAGAGATAAAGGGATAAAGGGGTACTTCCTTATTTTACAATTCTAAAATGCTTTTTAAATTCATATATGTATGTTTGTCTTTAAGTTTATATATCATCAATTTTCAAATAAAGTACAATTGTCGTAGATGAACACGTCTGGCCAGCGCGCGTGGGAAACCTTGCCGACCCGACTGAACTTTGAGCCGAGCGCGCGCAAATTCCCATACCGTCTGTAAACATACACGGGTGCGGATATCGTCAAACGGATGATTATTACTGTGACAAATCTACGGCAGGCCATCAGTATTCGGTGATAAAATATGAACTCAATATTCGTGTTTTTTCACTAGGTAAACAGTGTTCATTTTCTTTCAAACTTTCACAAATCTTTCAATTGTATTTTACAATGATATTGATATAGGATTGAAGTCTCAAATGTCATTTTGTGCAATATCTGACACTTTA